>JABUQX010068052.1:0-37500 GCA_015478945.1 Trachelipus rathkii | reverse complement strand
AAAAAACTTTCATTATGATCTATAATAATTAAAACTCAGAAAACATATTTTTAGTTACCTAAGATTTAATTATTCTTTTACATACCGTCTAAACATAAGAAAAAGTACTTTAAGTCTACTACTGAATGAAAGGAAATCTAGATTCTATTATTAGCTACCTATGATTTGAAAAATAGAGAACCGAAACTATCATAAATAGAGAAATATGTAGGAATATATATTTTACTTATATATATAGTTGTTAAAATAATATCCTTAGAAATAATCAGGCCGAATAAATGATAAAAAAAATTTAGAACATTAATATGTAACCAATTTTAAACATATAACCTGGGAGATGGTAAAAATAAATATATAAGTAATTAAAATAAAAAAGAATAGATAATAAAAATCATAAAGCGATATAAACCCCAGAATCTTTAAAAAAACGGCTTATCAAAATTTGAACGTTTTTTTCTCTCCATTTCTTCTCCCATTGAATTCCCATCATTTAAAAATAATGATTATATGTTATTAATTTTTACTCAATATCAGGTTATTACTGGAATGAAAAACTCCTACTGCTGAGAATAATACTAGCTCGATGAATTATTTGCTTTTAATAAATGATAATAAAAATTATATAATATAATGAGTATTAATTGAATTGAAGACTTTTTACCTTTCTTTTTTATTTGATTAATATAATATTCAAAAATTTCATAAATATAATAGATTGACAAGATGGAAATAGTGACTTGAATATAATAAATATTAGGCTTCGGCTCATATTTTTTCAGAATATCATTACATATTGTATATTCGTATATTTTTCTCAAATACTATACTTTATAAAACTTGTTTATCTGAATATGGACTTTATTGGTGATATAATAAAATTATATTTATTTAATTTATACTTTATATGAGTGATTGCATAAAACCATCGTTATTAGTGAATTTATATTTTAATTATCATAAAATCATTTATTTCTGAAAAAGCCCTATTCAAAATGGCTTTTTCCGCCATACCATAACAAAAGTCTATCAATAATATATCCTATTAAGTATCCTTGCTAATTTTTTCACATTTCTTTATTGTAATTTTTTCTTTAAAATTAACTTTGAAAAATTTTGAAAACTGCAGTATTTTTTATTAGTATTTATTTAATTTTAAATCAATAAAGTACTTTTCAATTAGATGACTTTGCCTTATTTAAATGTATAGTAAATATTTCATGATTTCCCTAGGAAAAAAAAATCGATAGCATTTTAAGTAAAGGTTTGTGCGATAAATTTGAGCACGTTTGGTATGTATTTTTTTAAATAAAATAAAATATGCAAGACTGAAATATGATATTAGAAGAATTGAGTTTATTTAAATTTAAACGGGGTATGTAAAAAATAATAATAGTTTATTTAATAATGTTCCAGTATATTATAAATAATTATTAAATAAAATTTATATTAATGTTTGTGAGAAATATCAAATCTTGGTAATCACGAATAAGTAATAATGTCACAGACTAAGAGAAAAATATTAACTAGTATATCACTACAATGAGATAAGAAAAGAAATATAACAGAGCGTTGTGGATTGAGAGGACTGGTCCATTCCCACTATTGTGAAAAGAATATGCCACTGATTTGAATCTCTATAATTTTACTATATGGTAGAACTTGAGTATGCGCACTCACAAATTGTAATTGAAATAAAATAATAATTTAAGATAATAATAAGTAACATTTATAATCACATTAAAATTCAATATATATATTAAATAAATATATAAATCATCATTATAGCTAGAATTGAGATTATAAGTTATTCTAAGTGGATAAATAATAATATAATAATAAATAATAATATAATATATAATTAATTAATAATATAATATAATAATAATAAGTATATTATTAATATTAACCAAATTCTACAGAGAAAATTAAAAATTAATTAAATATTTAAATATAATAATAATTATAATTAAATATATTAAATAAATATATATAATTATAATATAATATAATAATTAATAATATATAATTATAAATAATAATATAATAATAATATTATTAATAATAATATAATATAATAATAATTATATGACTCAAATTTTAGTAATCATTATATATAAACAATTAAACTTTAAATTTTAATAATAAGATCATTATAATAATTAACTAAAATAATAATAATATAATAATAAATTAATTACAATTTCAAAGATAATACTTAATATTTTTTATTATAAAAATTAAAAACTGTAATCATATTAATATAGTTAATTAATAATATTTAAATAATTATAAATGTGCACCAAATTAAAAATAAAATAAATTCTAAAATTAATAAAATACTAAATGATCATTATATATATATTAAATAATATAATAAATATAATTAAAATAATATATAATAAATATATTATATATATATATAATAATAATAATAATAATATAATAATAAATAATAATTAATTAAATAATTGTATAATTAAATAATAATTAATAATAATATATTATATATAAATATATATTATAATAATAATATCATAAAATAATTATAATAATATTAATATAATAATAATATTATATAATAATAAATAATAATAATTAATTAATAATATGAATAATATATAATAATTATAATATATAAATTAATATTAATTAAATTAATTATACATAATAAAATAATTAAATTAATTAATAATAAATAATATATAAAATGATATTATAATAATTAATAATAATAAATTATATTATATTATTGATTATATTAATCATAATCGATATATATTAAATAAAAGTCTAGTTAAATTATGATATATATAATATGCCATTTTGATAGTTAAATTTATTTATATCTCTCTAGATAATATCGGCTTTTTATCGATGATTGTTATATCGGCTTCCACCTAGGATAGGTATTTTTAATATTGCAATAAATTAAAAATAAAAAGTTTTAAAACTTTATTTAAATTTATATAGTATAAACTTACCTCCGTCCGTGGATATGTTGATGCGAATAAAATAAGGAGTATTCAATTATTAAATAATATTATTCAACTAAAAGCTTCACACGTAACGTAAGATTGTGATAAATGTTATAATATGTAATAGTATATTGTATATCTTAACTATTCTCAATGCTGTTGAGTACCTCTCGTAGTGGCTACTTCAAGTCCCATGTTAACCTAGGGCGAAATTTTTACCTCAAATTATGGCTTTTAATTTAGCATTTTCTAATTTTTATTATAAATGTTAAATAAAAATAATAGTTTGAGTAGAAAA
This sequence comes from Trachelipus rathkii, assembly GCA_015478945.1. Taxonomy (NCBI): domain Eukaryota; kingdom Metazoa; phylum Arthropoda; class Malacostraca; order Isopoda; family Trachelipodidae; genus Trachelipus; species Trachelipus rathkii. Next base: position 34,227 of record JABUQX010068052.1, on the reverse strand, counting down.
TTTCTCCATAGGATAACATGTGACTAAAAGTATGGATGGTATTCATCAGACTTAAAAAAATTTGCAAATGTTTATCACACTATTATTTTCAATCATATTGAAATGTCACGTTGCCGTAATCTCACACATCTACGTCTTTATAATGCCTCAATGCTACGTCGACATTATGTCGCGCCACGTCGTCATTCAAATGGACATTTTCACATTCTATGCACATTATTACGGAGACACAATAACGAAGTGTTGCTTTTAACGTCGCCAGGCAATGTCATTTCGAAATTCCTTTTTCGTTGCTATTAAAGATATACAGAATTTTGTCATCCTCATTACAAAAAGACCAGAATACATAACATTTACCTCATCTAGATCATAGGTGAATTTTCCGCAAAACAAGAATTTAAGTACTTTAAAAACATCTAATTCTTCATAAAGAAGCAATGAAGGTGTTACTAGATATAACATAGAAATTACGATATATCTCACATATGTTGATGAAGATTATACTGAGTAATATCTACGCTACACCTTTAGTATATATAGTAATATATTTTCTTCATATATATATACATATTAACATATCAATTAGAAGGTTAAACGATATATGTGAAAGCTAATTCAAGTAATATATTATTATTAATCTACTATTATAAAATACGATATGACTATCCTATTTGGGGAGAACAGTTTGATAATCAACTAATATCATAATATTTATTATGCCATATTATTTAGCAGTATGAAGAAGTAAATTATTACATAAAATTAATATCTCTACCATAATTTCAAGATTCTTATCATCAAAAACCAGTGGTAAATATATTTTATTTCATAAATCACTTGATCCGAGCACGGATGGCTGGAGTGTTGCGTACAGTATAATTTCAGATAAGTGGGAAGTGAAAAATGGATGGGGTGGAGTAATGGATGATTTTTTGTATCTCAAATAAAGAGTTGCTTTTCATTTTAATCAAGTATAACCATATTAAAGTAATACGTATAATATCGAGAGTAATTGATGACTCATAAGAGGTAAGTCTAATATATATCACTTATTGAGTAATGAGTACTATACTATATAGTATTAGCATACTTATATAATACTTTACATATTGTTAATTGAGTCGATATAATGTGATTATTACGGATATTTGAAGTATATTAGTGGTGTTAAGGATGATGATTGAGTGGTTGATTTAAATAGATGATAATGGTGGTGTTCATTTTATAAGGATTTTGTAGTGTATGTAAGGATGAGGTGGCGTAATATATTCGTTAGTATTAGTTAAATTTGATTTAGGATGTAGATGTGGATTGTTAAAGATGTAGTTTTGGTGGTGTTTAATGAGATATGAGTAGTGAGATGGTAGGATTAAAGGGAAGAAGTGAATGATAGTGAAGATGAGAGCAGAAGTATAGTTTAGTAAATTGGTTGTCAACAAAGTTAACTGGCGTCTCCCATCTTATGAGTGATATAGTGATATATAATATATATCTTATATAAGTATATAGGTTTCTAGTGTAATTGTGTGATTATCGAATATATTATTCAGTGTGCCGTTTTAAGTACTATTTTTGGGGAAGATTTATCTTTTTCTATACCTCTTTACGAAAAATATTCTTCTTAGAATTTCTCTATATATAATATATCATAGGAGTATAGATTTATTATAGTTATGACGCAGAGGGGGTATAAGGTATCAAACGTGATACACTCGTTAAGGTACAGGATGTTACCCTCAACGCACATAGTACGAATAGATAAATAGAAATAATTAGTAAATTAAAAATATGACATCAACTGAGAATATTAGATAGATGCACTTAATATAGTTAGTCGAACTCACCTATATTATATATAAAAGTATATTATTATATATATATTAGTAAATTATATATATGATATATATATATATATATATATATATATATATATATTAATATATATTATTATATTATATATATATATATATATTAATATTAATACTATTATATATTATAGCCTATATATATTATAATATATATATAAATATATATAATATAATTATTATACTCATTATTTCACTAACAGTTTATTGAGTAAAATAAATACTGATATGGAGTTATTCATATATTAGGCATCTATTTACTACCAATGTATATATAATTCACATCCACTCAGCTATCCACATACATCAAGAGAAGACTATCATGAGGTCCGTTTGAAGAATAAGAATAACTTTATTGAATCTATACTTATATATAGCTACAAGAATCGTACGAGAGATCTGAATTCTTCAATATTTTGAATTAACATTATTAAGATTCCAGTCCATATATAGAGTCTTGTTTTGGATAGATAATAATTAAAATATTATAACAACACGCATTTATCAAGATAGTAATCTATTTCAATAAATTTTTTATGTACATTGTCTATTTTTTAAAGAGTCGCGTAAAGATATATCTATTATTTTACTAAACCATTCCTATTTCAATTCGAAACACACAATACACTCCTTTAACACGTTTTGCACACTATCTGACACACTGAGATACATTTTTACTATCATCTCACCAACACTATACAATTAGTTATTTGCCTACTTGAACTATCTCAATTGAATATGAGAGGGCACGCTAAAGCCGGATATAGATATTAATCATATATCAGTAAATAGAAACTTGTTCAGTTAATAATTTATAGACAGAATATATATTATCTCTAACATTAGTCCTCTCATTATATCTTTACTCCTTTCAATTTCTATTTAGCTGTCTATCTCTTCTAAAAATCTTATCCTTCGGATTCCTTTCTTCTGTTACTTCTCTATATTATCGTTTCTGCATATTGTTCTATGACATTACCAGAAATATATTTCGATATACTCGTCGTTGAGTGTGAATCTATATATATATATAACTATACTATATATTAATATATATATAATATAATATATATATATAATATATATAATTATATTATAATAATATTAATATTATAAGTGATTTACTAGAAACTCCTGATTCCAAGGACTTGGGAATTACAAGATTATTTTGAGTGGAGTTTACTCATATCGGTAATTCATGCCCAATTATCTACTGCTTGGAGGGCCCGAGTATCAGTATAATACCATTAGCTTACTAGTGACTGAGTATAACGCGAGTATTTATTTTAGCCTTGCTTAAAGTTCTTTAGTTTGTGCTATGAGTATAATATAGCTAGCTCACAGAGAAATATTACAAGAAAATTATGTATATTTATCTATGGCGATCATCTTATTCAACTTGCTAATCAAAATAAGTACGAGAGAATGTGAAAAAAATACTCCTTTTGGTGTGTACATAATTTAGACTTATAAATATAGAAGTTCTATCCCATTAGCTAAGGTAGATTTCATCACATAAAGATACTAAGAAAAATAGATAAGTTATATAACTAAATTACACCATAATAATATATATATTAACAGTATATCATAAATTTATTACAAGGTACAGTAGTTCCACTAATGAACAATACGTGTAGCAATAAATTATTATATACTTTACATTATGCATATACTAAATATAATAATATAACTTAATATATTATTATACTATATATATATTAAATTAATATATATTTAATTATTAATTAATTATTATAATATAATATATATAATATTAATATAACTATATAGTTATATATATATATAATAAATATATATATATAATATACTATATATATATATTATATATTTACTAATATATAATATTATATTATATATATAATATTATATATAATATTAAATTATAATATAATTAATATATATATCTATATATTATATTGATATTAATTATATTAATATATTAAATAAATTATATAAATAATATAAAATATAAATATAAAATATATATATATATATATATATTATATATAATATAATTATTTATATATATATAAGTATAATATTTAATATAGTAATATAATATATATATATATAATTAAATATATATATATATTAAAATTATATATATATATATATATATATATAACTATATTATATATATATATATATATATTAATAATATATATTATATAAGTATATATATAATATAAATTATTATATATATATATATATATATATATATTATATATATATAATATAATATATATAATATTATATATTAATTTAATATATTATATTAATTATATATATATATATTTAATATTGCCCCTGGCTCCGGCTCCCTTTCCACAAACATGATCTATTCTAGGTTTTTAAACTTTAATTCTAAGGCGGAGCAACAGGTATACTTTCTATGAGGAGAAATCTGAATGGATAGTGTTTATTAGTCAGGAGAGTGAAGTAATTAGTAGGGTATCGTAATCTAGTTCAGTCTCTATTATATAAAGGCCATCTATTCGATCAGAGTGGATAGTAGGTGTGAAATCTTAGTGAGTTTGTGAGACGCGTGTAGGGCTGATTACAGGGTGGTGGTTAGTGCCTCCTCCTTGTGGTTTAAATTCAATTTGTGTCATATATCTCGGTCTATGGAGAAGCTAACAATAGTATGTTATTATGTTATTAGATGGAGTTGAAAAGTGGTGTGGTAATGGATATCATGGCCGAGATGGAGGGGGAGGGCGGGAGATTGAATGGAAGAGTGATGATTGTGTAGGGTGTGGGCCGCATACTTGTTGATGGTATTTATTGTTGTTTAATGCGAGTGATTTGGTTTCTGTGGTAGAGTATGTCGTATATAGATACTGAGAGGAGAGCGCTTGTGAAGTGAGATTTTGGATAGAGAGGGAGGTTTGGGGGGATGGTTGTCTAAGTAAAGAAAGTTCACGTGGTTAGAGAGGAGGTACCAGGAGGAAGGAGGCGGGGAATTTTATAAAAACGAAGAGTATAGTGAGGATCATGATGGTGTTAGTGTGTCTGTGGGAGCGGGAGGTCGAGAGAAGACCTCAGTGATGAATGAGTAAATTTTGTGAGTAGGTTTGGATGTCAGCTAGGATACTCATGATGCACTGATCCTGAATAGAGATGATTAATATTTAATGTGTTATATGCTTCGTGTAGATGGTGAGTTGAGAAGGGAAATTGAAGGATGGGCATGATGTGTAGTAGGTATAGTTGTCTAGACAAGATGGTCAGTAATAGAGCTATGAGCTGGTCCGCAAATGGAGAGCAGCAGTTGTGTGTGATTTGGTTATTTATTATGGTACACTTACGTGGTATGTAGCTGGCTAGGGTGGTTAATTTAGAGGAGGGCTTACCAAAGTCATGTAAAGCGGAATCTTTATTGCTCTCCAATTGTTTTATGTTGAGCCAAAGCTGATAGGAGTATCTTAGGTATAAGAATGTTATTTGATGTTGGTGCATTATGTATAAGGTTTTGAAAATGTGATACGTTCACGGAGATTGACAATAGTTACGTTGAGCCGTAGGCTGTTGTGGATAGTATTTATGTATGAAAATATGAGTGTGATATGTAATGTGTAATGTTTGGTACCTACACACACAAACATACTGAAAATAAAGGCGAATGAATACGAAGAGAAGAGCTATTGAACACTAACGTTGGTCAACTATTGATTGGCATTGGTGACTCCGGAGAAATTAGGGAAGATGGAGCTATGAGATAGTATATGTCGTGTTTAGTTTTATAGCGGAATGTAAATGCAGTGGGTAACGTAGTAGTGTTGGTGAACGAAGCGGCTAGGAGAGACGAGAGAGAAAGTGATTAGAGTCTGATGAACCGAATATGGTCTGAAGTGAGAGAAATTGTGATGTTTGGCATAAGGCTGATAGAATAATAGGTGCATAATATAGTGAAGTGATGGTTCAGGGGTTTTAATATGTAGGTGAGGCTATGGTTGTGGCCTATCCCTGGGCCAAGGAATGATCCCTTTACATTTTAGACGATTTATCATATATAATAGCGTTAGAGGGTCCGTTCTGACGGTACTTCAAATGATAGAGGCCTTAAGGGTGTGAATTTATATCATGTCTGTGACGATATTTCCTACACTAATTAGTGTACAGTAGGGGGCGGTAAGGCTGGCTTATTATCCTTTTCAGAGACTTTTTGTCTATATTCTTCTCACTATATAACTTATAGCTTATTTCATGTATCTCCACATGCATTATTAGACAAAGGCACTCCTTTTACCTGTTTTATTTATTTATGTAATTATATTAATTAATAGTTCAACTAGTGGGGTCACATATGAGGAAGATGTAGATACCGAACTAGAGAGAAATGTTTATGCTACTTAGTATTATGAGAGTGAAGAGGAGTAGAAAATATTAATCTAAGATATATATTTCCTCTAGAGTCAATGATATCTCGGATGAGTTAATTATATAGAATATGCTATCTAGTATACTCAGCTGTATAAAAACTATCAATAGAATATTATTCGAATGATATTGTCATAGAAATATACATAGATATTTTTTGTTGGATATGGATTTTATATTATACTTAATCATGACAGTGTAGTATTTATGTAGGGAGTCATTCCGGATTACTATAGAGGTAAGATATCTCGTATTACAGTTATGATATATTTTATGTATATTCAATTTAATATAGTTTTTTTTATTTTATAGTCTAATAAAAATAGAAAATTAATTTATTTATTTTTACATCCTAAGAATGTGTATTTTCTATAAATATTAAAATATCTGCTGGTTCGACCCTATTATGTTCTTCCTAAACGAGCTAGAGGATGTAAAGGATATCCTGGAGTACACCTCTCTTCTTCTTAATTCTGCCCTTCAATTCCCGCACTACTATACTCACGAGACTGTTGTTCGGAATCTCAAATTTCTTCTCCGCGATCTCCCTCTATCAAGCAGAATTCTATGTATACAACTGGGACCTCTGTTCTCTCACTACTTTCTACTAACTACGGTGCGGAACGAAGTCTTTAATCGATCGTGTTTTCAAGACTAGATTGATGGACACTATACATATTCGCTTGACACATTCTCCATACAGCTTTCTCGAACTATCTCTCTACCTCCTCGTATTGCGTTAGCCTTCACTCTGTAGTATATGTTTGTCAGCTCACTCATCTCTCAACATTCTCTTACATCCTCGCACCTCGTTTGTATATCTCTCTCTTCACCTTCGCCATGACAATCTTGATACTCGCTCTTAATTTCCAATAGCATTTCTGCAAAGCATCTCTCCTCTCTACATCTCTGCATTGCTCAACTATTATTGCGTATTCTTAGTCCGTTGTTCATCATTGAGTTCTCCATTAGCTTCTACGTTACTCCCTTGGAATGATTCGCTTGACTGAAGATGCTTCAATGTATGTTGTGATAAGAACCAGAGACCTACCGTAAAATGATCGGTTAATTGAAAAATCTCCTCTCCTTTTCCTATCACTTTTGCTAATGTTTTTCATTCAGATAAGAATCGTTGCAAGGATTTTATTCTACGGACTAAAAAGCCTCCTTTTGATCAAGCAAAGTGTACTTACCTTTTTTGCTCTATTGCCCATAAATATCGCCTCTTCGCAAAAACATTTCTAATAACTTCGGTAAATCAGTCTCTCCTACTTATATTTCATCTGATGGATCTATTGCTAATATTCCTAATGAAAAAGTTAATCTATTCAGCCTTCTCTTTTCATCTAGTTCGATCTTGCTTGGACGAATCTTGTAATCCTCTTCCCTTCAGAATTGCCATGCCTTTACCTGACATTACATATGTTCTGGTGTGTGGGATTCTGGTGATGATGGAACTTGCCTTCTCTCTTTCTTTGAGTTTCTTTCACTTTGCTTAGTTATGTCTTCCTATCTTTCAAATAGTTCTATATGAGACTGTTGTCGATGTCGAGGCTCAACCTAATTCAATATTACGCTTCACTGTAACAGTTAAATTTTAAAGAAGGGTTAAAATTGGTGGCGAGTCACCCTGGAAACCCATATTGGATTAGATGGAATGAGGTCAGGAAACTATATGTAAGAGGTACTCTCTCGATGAACAAACGTACAATGATTTAAAATAGTCATCAAGAAATGACTGTCAAGTACTCCTTCCTATCATCCTTCCTGCAGTACTCGCGTACTCCTGATTTTTCTTACTCTTTCAAATTGGTTTTCTAGCTTTTTTTTCTTTATTTCTCATCTAGATGATATTTATCACACTTATTTATTCGACGTCTTTAAAGAAGCTTCCGCATACTAGAATCCCTTAACTTGTCTTGAGATCAAGAGTATTCCAAAGTGTTGGAAAGCTTGAAATTAAATTTAAAGGCTTTTTAAAAAACTTAACTATATATTCCTCTCTCAAGAGCACCCATTCCCAAGTGCCATGTACGCTCTAAATCTGGCAGCACTCTCTAAGTCGTTAAAAACACGCGTGATGAGAGCATGAATACTGAGAGCACACTGGAATGTTTATCATCAAATACACAAAAAAATATTGAGAGTCTTGGAAAATATCTAAGAGAGAATAATTTGCTTTTGAGTGATTACACGCATAACAAAAGAAGAGATTGTGTTAGGAATAGTATATATGCGAGACGTCATATCGAATAAGAAACGTGTTTTGACGTTTGAACTACAGATGACAGCATTTTTATTCGAAGCTGTAGCTCTAGGTTAGTTGTGAGCTTCGCAGCTATCTCAAACGATGCTCGTAGATAATAGCTATGTTCTAGCTTCTCATATGTTGGATAAAAGTAGAGTAGTTTCAAGACGAAATACATTCTATAGAATTGTGGTCTTTATCCTCTGTTTGTAACTGATTTTGATTCCTAACTTTTGCACTCTATTATATAAATAAGTACTATTTTAATCATAAATAATTACTATATACAACTATATATATATATAGTAGTCCTATTATATATTACTAACCCCTTATCTATACTATATATATAGTATTGTTATATAATTATTATTTATATTTATGAATAACTAATTATATATATACTTTACAATATAGTTATTTTATAAGTTGCTAGTATATTTATATAATAGTATATATTATTATATATATGATATTATACAACTTATATATATATAATATACCGCCTTATATATATATTACTTATTCATTTACACTCTAGTATCAGTATCTATATATGATATGTATATAATTATATTGCTTTATCATGATATTAAGTATAGAATTAATGCGGAAATTGTAGGGTTTAGTGTATATAAGCTATATACAATTATTAACTTTAATTATTTCTATATTTGTAATATATCCTGATAAAAATTATAATTAAGCTTATAATATATATATAGTATATATACGGTAATACTATTATTAATATATATTAAATTAGAATTACTTACTACTTACTAAGTATTAGAATACTGTTATATTTTTAATATGAGGTTTTATTAATATATGATCCTAAATAGATTAATTACCATGAAGTCATATTAATATATAACTTTGATTCAGACAGTAATAGCTTATCTAGATCTATTATTTAGTATTCCATAATATTATATATTACTATATATCCTGCTGGCCAGCCCGATAGAAGAGTAATTATTGGACATGACGGCGGTCTCGGGAGATTATCATTTGCGGTTTCCTAAATTTTCAAACAACAGCGGTTGCGCGTTTTTTGCGTTCTTGATTTTTCCAACAACCGTGCGCTCTAGGATGGTGCAAAATAAAAACCAAAATTAAGCGGTTTCATATATTGCTTTGTTACTATAAGTCTATGCCTACTACTACTGACTATTCGACATATATTGATGTAAAATAGATAAAATAATTATTAATTAAATGCTTGATACATAATTAATAAATACTATAGCCTACGAACTTAATTATATATAAATAATTATATAAGAATAATATAATTAAATATATCAAAGTAATTATAAATTAATAATATATATTATAATAATTATATAATTATAATAATAATTAAATAATAATAAATATATCAGTCAAATGATATGAATAATAAATAATATATATAATAATAAGATATTAAGAACATATTTAAATAATAATAAATTATAAATAATAAAGTAATAAAATAGAATTAACAAAATTAATAAGATAATAATTGATAAATAAAATAAATATAATATAATAATAATATAATAATATATAATTATAAAATAATAATATATTAATAATATAGATAATAAGTTATATAATTTAATAATTAATATATAAATAAATAATAATATAAATATATAAATATTGAATTTGTGAAAATACACCAAGATGTGTGAATAGTTTTAATCATTATATAGTAATAGAATTACATAACATTAATAAATTATAAAAATTATAATTAAATCTTTTAAATAATTTTCAAATATTTAATTTACAATTCTAAATAATTAGATTAAATATTATTCCTCCACAATAATAAATTACATTTAATAACATAATAATATAAAAATATAATTAAAAATAAATTAGAATACTAAAATAATAATAATTATAAATAATAAATTATAATTAATAAAATATAATATAAATATTATATAATAATAAATATAAATGTATTTTCAAGGAAATATAATTAAGGATTCTAAAAGATACAAATTAGAGAGAAAAATAAATAATATAATCATAATAATAGAATACATTAAGTAATGATTAAATATAAAGAATGATTCTAATAGATAAAATTAATATAATTATAATATATTAAATAAATAATAATAATAACTATAATAATAATAATAACTGGTATAATATAATAATATAATTATAAAATAATAATATATTATATAAATATTTAATATTTGATAATTTTATTATTTTTATTTGTAATTTTTATAGTTTTATTATATCTTATATTTTTATTATATTTATTTAATTAATTATTATTATTTTTATTACTATTAATCATCATCTTTATCCCTATATATCATCATTAAAACAATCATATTCTTTATTCACTCCACAAGAATACTGGGGGAGGGGATAAGGTATATATCGATATTATATCAAATATAATTAATATGCCTCACCTCACATACGCAGAATATCAAAACTGTTATTAAAAAATATTGAAGTAAGTTGAAGAAAGGAAGTACCTAAGTTTCTATAATAACACGGACAGGAATAGAAGTTTAAACATCTATTATTATATTATTATGTTATTTCCGTCGATATATCCTTAGTTAAATGTATTTTTGAGAACATTATTTCAGTCAGCAATGTATAGATATGAGTAAAATAATTTCAATCCCAATTAATTGATTTATTATTATTATTCCATACGGGAATCTTATTATATTATTAGACAAATACGGACCATTTATGACCTTATGGGTCATTATTCTTGCGTTTACAATGTATGATTCGTATTCTGATTTATTATTCCTTTAGATCCAGGTGGGCATGATAACTTTTTCATTATCACTATCTCAATCTCATTCACTTATTCCAATTATCATAAACATCAACGATCAATCATACCACACTTTTATGTTGTAAGACAATAGCAATGCGTAAAATCATATTTTTTGCAAATAAGGTTTGATGTCATTAAAGTCCTACTACTGGAAATGTTCACTTATCTTTCTTCTTTCTGCGTTCTCGCGTTGCTAGTAAATTCTTGGATAGTCACAGTTACATGCTCGATTCTAGGTTGTTTTTGTTTGTTTTTGTTTTTTTTTTTTAGTGATTTTTTTGTAGATGCTCCTCTTACTAACTCAATCCATTATTTCTTCTGTCTCTCACACCAAAAACCTCTCACGATCTGGTTCGATCAAGCAGGTTCCTGCTCAGTGCGGAGTAGCAAGGGCTACATTCATAATACCAACTCGCTTAAATATCCAAACAATAAAGAGAAGAATACTCGTCACATACTATCAAATATATCTGTCCACTATGTACGACAAACCATCTCAATGTACTTTCATTCTTCTCTCATTTACTCCTTTCTTCACATCCAACATATATCCTATTAGTTATATGGATTCGTTGTTGTTGTTTTTTTTTTTATTGTTGTTGTTTTTTTTTAATGTTGTCGTGTTTTTTGTTTTAATATCTTGTTGTTTGTTGATTGTGTTCGTTTTTGCTGCTACCATAATGCGTAGTCCATGCGGTTTAATAGGTTTCAAAATGAAGTATTTGAGCTTGTTATTGCGTTTTCAAGCATGGATTATTACCCGTATCAACTGGAATTTATATATATATATAAATATTATAATATAATATACTTCTAATTTTCATATATAATATATATTAATTTACCTATATCATATATATATATAATAGGAATATATATATATATATATATTATTATACCTATAATATACCATAATATAATATATATATTATATCTTTTTGGTCTGATTTGGGGGACAGATTAATATTTATTGCATGAGCAAGCAAACATTAATTAGAGCAAATATTATGGGATAAGAATAATAAAATATAAATTAAAAAATAATAATATAATAATAATAATAATCAAAATAATAATAAATAAATAATAATAACAATAAATATTTTAATATATTATATTATTATTATTGATGTATTATATATATTATTTATTACAATTAAATATTGCCTATAATTATTATATTAATTAGGGAACATTAATCATTCTTTCATTCATCATAACTCATAAAGTATATTTGAGTCTCATTGAAAAACTAATATGAGTATATATATATATAAACTTATTTAGAATACTATATATATATCCTATATCTATACTTATATTCAGACTATATATATAAGTATTCACATACTATATACTCTAGTTATAACACCAGGAGAACATAATACCTTATAATATATACTGATATATATATATAATAATATATATAATCTATATTAAAATTAAAACACCATGTAAATAATTGCCTCTCGAAGTAAAAAGTTACTATGAATTTCTCCCCTAGCGCACCTATACAGAACTTTTAGGAATTGTTCGTATATTTCAGCTCTGTTAACTTACACAAATCTTTCTCCCTACTACTGGAAACGAATTATCTTGTGTTTTGCTGCTATATTGCGAGCCAAGTTCCCACTAATGAACAAGAATTCTCCTATCTTTTTGCATAATCATTAACTTATTAACATGTTTCCTACTACACATTACTTTGCATCATTCGTTCTCATGAGACTGTTTTCCCTTTTCATTTCTTCCACCACCAATATCCCAACTAAAATGTATTGAGTATAACTAAACAATCAGTGACATATAACACTTCTGAGCTCTGTTGCTAAGCTCGGACGTGGACCTCCTACTCACACCAATCCGAATAGCAGAAGGGAGGGGGGTAGCGCAAAACACATTACAGCTAATTCCAAGGGGCTTGCCGGAGTATTCGAAGTCGTGGAGTGCCCCGTAGAAATTATTTTTCGATAGGAGTCGTAGTGGGAAACGATTTAATTAAGCGGGAAGTCCGAAAATTCTATGCAGGAATTGCAAGAGTGGAGTCGGAGCCCAGATCGAATGAGAGTGTCCTTGAGTAAGCAAAGCGAAGACACTTCGGAATTGATGGAGTCGTTTCACACGTACTAATTTCATAGAATTTATATTACTTTAATTTATTATTTCATTCATCTGATCTGATCTCGATATCACCTTCATTCACCTTCACATCATTCATATCACATCACCTTCATTCCTATCGGTAACTTTCTGACCACAATTTCGCAGCTGCTGCTTAGTGATATGTACTTTTTTATGTATAAACTAATATATTGATTCAAGTCATTTTTTCAACCGCTAGCATCAATAATCGAAACTTTGGACTCAGTAATAATGGGAGTCTTAAAACTTATATTTGAGAAGATGAGGCTGTTTTATAACATTAACGATATAAGTTTACTCCAGTATATATGCATAATCCTGCGATTAGTCTTATGAAATGAATCCTGTTCTGACGTCGGAGGTGCTTCGCATACTGTGCTGAAAAGGTATGGGGCCATTGTTATACCGTAAATCGCCATTTGTTTCCGAAAACTGAAATATATGTCTAGGTGTGTGTATCATGTATTAGCGGCGCTGTTGCCTCAGCATTTTACTGTCTTCTACTTATGATGCCGTTGCAATGCGGTTAGGAATGATGAATTTTTTTTGAACTAATCACTCAAATCCGCGATCGCATCGCGCGCGGTTCAAGAGAAAAAATCATGCCGCTGGAGTTGGAGGATCGAAGATCTAATATAAGTCTCACCGAATACAAGTATACTTTATATATAATCCTTATTTTTATAAAAGGAAATTAATAATCTAAGAAAGAGAACACATATGCCTATTATCTATAGGTATATATATACATGGATAAAAAAATTTCGAAAGTAAAAATAAATAATCAATCTATAACTTATACTACTACTTAAATTTTACCATTATTACTCATGTACTCGGGAAATTGTCAGTTGAGTAATTTAATTTACTATATATATTCTTAACAGAGCCTTAAATGCTGATAATACATATGAGTCATGTACACTATATTCTGACGTCTCTGATACGACTACGATAGAATTTCTGGCCTACCTATTAACATAGGATATTATAAAAAATAAACTCTAATATAAAAAATTTTCACTTTGTTAAATCTGTCTTCACTCATCGTTATATAAAGAGCAAAATCATTTTAGCTCGCGTGTTAAGCTGAACTCTCTTTATGAAAGGCAAATCTCTTCGGCCTATTATTATCCATTTTTCATTACTATATAGATTTCAATTATCCTCCCTACTTACTACTACCTTCTTTCATACTCTCATACAGGATTATCACTAATATGCTTCCTTGATGATTTAATCAGTTTATCAAGTTTGATGCAGTAATGGGATTTAACTGATAGATCTCTATATATGAATAATGTATATTATATATATATACTATTCAGGAATTGGGATAGTGGCTACGCTCGAGATGGTCGATTAACGCCCATGTTTGAGGGATTGGGCTTCTCGAGTTACTTGGCGCCTGTACCTCTAAGTTCTAAGTATATTCTCTATTAGTGCCTATAATACTTTAATTCGAACATATTCCATCAGTGCTGGATATCATATGTTCAGGATCGGTTGGTCAGTTGAAGATTTCCCGAGTACTGTCAGAAAACTGAATGAGAGACAGAGATATCCTGATTCCTTTCCAAATATCTTCTTCTGCATTTTGTGATAAAATCTCTCTTATCCTCATTTCCTGGAGCACTGGAGTCCTCATTCCCTTTTTCAGATCATCAGTATAGCTTTCGCTATTCTAGGTCAACTGATGCCATGCTATAACCAATATTGAAGTTTTTCTTCCAAAACTGTTTTTAAATTGCCATTACTTATCTTACAATCGCGTCCACCCACGTCTCTCCACTCTGAGAGATTTTGCGTTTAGGCGATCTTGGTACTTTCGTAGTGGGTCTTTTTCTTGGTATTGTTAATTTTCTGACCCCTTTTCCTTGAATGATTTGCTTGGGGCTTTCAGCCGTGATGGTGCTTATTAACTGTAAAAAAAATAAAAAATAAAAATCTTGATATTAGGATTATATACTATATATATATAACTATAATACTATATTTACCTTAATATGATTGATTTATGAATAATATAAATAATAATTAATATCATATAAAATTACATATATATACAATACTTAAGAATGATGTCATGTTTGGAACACTTTACGAATATGAGTATGAATGTTGAGATTTGAATGCCAAAATGATAATATAATATTATAAAGAAAGAAATGATATATATATATATCGCAATATAACTAACTTGAAATGTAAATTAACAGTATGATGAACGATTAATCAATTATGAACCTACGCATGGAAGAACATATTTTATAGACGAAGATGGAAGTATTGGACTTAGTCTTTGAATATATGGTGATAAGACGAATGATGGCAAACGTCGAGAGAGCACATTATGTTATCAAACTGACGGTAAAATTAGCATACAAGGAAAAATTTATTAGTTGCCAACAGAATATGGTTTTTTGCAATATACTTGAATTGCCTTAATGTTAATAAAAGACTTAATCAATAGGAGACTTTTTCGCTCTGTTTTTGCCTTTTTTTTGGTTTTGCTTACCGCTCGGCGAGGGGTGTTTAATAAGTGAGAACATAAAATGAACGGTTTTTTAATATAATAATAAATATATAATATAATTATAAATATGATAATAATAATAAAATAATAAAAAGAAATTATATTCAATGAGTCAATTAATAAAACAAAAGAAAAAGTAATACATAATAATAATAATAATAAGTTATATGTAAATATAAGGTCACCGACCGCCACTCAATTATCCGTGCTAAATCGAAAACGATGCGACAGCATTTTTTGGATTATTTTTTATATTCTAATTTTTATTTTTGTTCTTTTATTAAAGAAATATTTAAATTTCGCAGCATGTTTTTAAAATCTCTCAATTTTATTTCGATATTTATTCAAGCCTTACTTCGGAAGCAAAGATCTAATTGCTCTGAGTAAGGTAGCATCAGTTTTGTTCATGAGGTAATCATTTCGTAAACATTATAACGTACCTTTTGCCTTCATGGCTTGTAGATTTAAGGATGTTTAAAAAACATTATAAAGTTTTATTATTTTATTTGTATCTCATTTCCCTTCATTTTTTCATGTAATTTCTTGATAATAAGAAATAAAAGTTTTAGAAACAATTGAACGTTAAAATTAAGATTCGCTTAAAATAGAAGACTTAATATATATATATATATATATATATATTATATAATATATAATATATATAATATATATATATATTATATATATATTATATATATATATATTATATTATATATATATATATATAATATATATATAAATATATATATATACATTGGGCGTCGCCAGCTTCCAGGCAAGGGGGGGGCAAGCTTAAATTTTATAGAGGCTTTTATATATATATATATATATATAATATATATATATATATAATTATTATATATATATATATATATATATATTTATATATATATATATATATATATATATATATATATATATATATATATATATATATATATATATATATATATATATTAAAATTTTATAGAGCTTTTATATATATATATATAATTATATATATATATATATATATATTATATATATATATATATATATATATATATATTATATATATATATATAATATAATATAATATATATATATATATAAGAAAAGAAGACAATAAAACTAGAAATATTTGTATGGATAATTAAGTGATTAATATTTAAAAAAATTTATTTTATTAAAACAATAGAATTATCAAATACAAATGCCATGATGGAAAATTCAACAATATAGAGCAGTTCAAAATTTGATGTTATTAAAAAAAGTAATTTACTTGGGTTCAACGCAAATTTTTCAACTTTTTGAATAAAATATCATAATTGTCCAACACAAATTTTCTTTGTAGCACTCATAAGACAGTCCGTTTAACCTGTCGTCTTCCATAGTATTTCGCAGCCAAGTCTTGATCCTTCGCAGAGTACTGAAAGAGTGGAAAGAAAGGTTCAGTCTCCTTTTAGATTTGGGAGACAAAGATTTTTAGTTTTCACTCTCAGTTTTTTTGTCCTTACAAATTTTTGTACCAAAGTTCTAGCTCTTCTTTTTTGCCTTCTAAGTGGTAAAAAACTAAAATGAAGCTGTCTTTTCCTTTAACCCATCGATGTTATGAGTAGCATGTGGAAAGGGTGTAGATATGTCAATGCATAAGCAGGTGTATTTTCAGTAGAAAACAGTAATTCCAAAGAAGAGGTTATAGAATCCAGATAAGGAGTTATTAAGGATCTTCTCCAGAACTCAGTGGGATATGTTGCTGGATGGTTGCTGCGGTGCTGCTGCCTACCAAAAATTCGTGGTATATTCAGATCAAGTCCCAGTTGCTCGCGATTTGATTGGCTTCTTTTAACACTTCATCGGTGATTTTTTTTCTTCATCTTTCCGATGGCTACTAACCATTTTCCACAATATGTTGAATGTGCTGCGAGGTTTTGACGATATCCAAGGTCTTGGATTGGAGAGCATTTACAACTGGCTCTAACATCGCAGAGTACTTCGCGATCAATATCATAGCCATGATGAATGACGACTTAAATGCCGCTGAATGCAACTGAAAAGCGCTTTTTCTTGTGGCGGTATTTCCTTCAATTGAAAGGATTTCTAATGCTTGCATCATTCGTACAAAGTGCTTTTTAAATACTCTAATGCGCTTGTGTTGTTCAGACCATCTGGTCTGGCATAGGCTTGGGATGTTTGGCATTAATTTCCTTCTCAAGACCGACTCGCGAAAAAAATGTATAATGTCCTATTTTTTTTTTTTTTTTTTTTTTTTTTTTTTTTTTTTTTTTTTTTTTTTTTTTTTTTTTTTTTTTTTTTTTTTTATAGTTCCACAGTATTGCGATTTCTGGGATTGTGTTCAAATCTTTTTACTACTAAGATTTGATTGTGTGAAGAGCAATGAAAGAACAATGCTTTTTTATACTTTTTCCGCAATATTGCTTGGACACCTCCTTCTTTGCCAGACATCGTAGAACAGTCATCGAAACCCAAGCCCACGCATTTCTCGGGATCCAGTTCTTCGGTCGTGACAAAATCGTCAATGGCTTTCGCAATGGTTTTTGCGTCAATCGCTTTCAGTTCTACAAAGCCAATAAATTCCTCTTTGACTTCATCGGACTCTTTGACGAAATAGCGCAACCCTATGGATAATTGTTTCTTTTCCACAAATATCAGCGGTTTCATCTCTAGTAAGCTATACGCGCACGCTTTCTTTACCTTATTAACGATGTCTTCCTTTATAGTAGTACCACATAGAGAAGTAGATACTCATTCTGAATCTGCACTGATTGTATGTACATTTTTCTTCCCCTTTTGTAAATGGTTTTCAATGTCTGATCTCCGCATCTATTCGTAAGCAGCACAAATCTTGCAACACTCACTCATCATGATGCTTACCCCGAAGCGGTAAATCCTGCGCACGAAATGTCACACATGAAATTATTGAGATAATATTTTTTTATTTTCTTCTATGATTTCTTAGAATGCTGGTTAATTTGGATGTCTAACGGCACGTCCTGTAGGAACAATCTGCAAGCTTCAACAGCAGTTTTATGCCACTCAGGGGGGGGGGGGGGGGGGGGGGGGGGGGTGTTTGTATGTCCCTTACAAACCGCATGAAAATCTTTATATTTAGTGAAAGGTCTTATTATTAAAAGAGCCTAGGACTCCTCTGACCGAACTTTAATTTGGTGGAATAAAATACAAAATTTGCAAAATGCTCCCTTTAGGTGCCTGAAGTGTTAGCCAAGGTGAATAAGTCTCCAACCATTCATAATTGAATTTCCTCATTAAGTGGGTAGCATCTTCCAAAAAATAGGTCTTAAGTGGAATCCAACACTCTTTCAGTAACTTTCTTTTTCTCAGTCGAAATCATGGATGAGTCCAACATATCTACCAATGTCATTTTCGTGACTGTCATCTACTGAAACGCCTAGCTCCGAAATCTGAACCCATATCTTGACTCGTCGAGGTGCTGGGCCTGGGTGTGGGTTCTTCATCATGCAAAATATGCGAAGTAGGAGGGATTGCCTCTTGTGTAGTCTTAGTCGACTTATTGGTATCTTCTTCGTTGTCACCGCTACCATTTCCATTTTTATCTGAGTTCTTTCTTTTTCAAATTTACTGCAAACAATATATATATATAATATATTAATATATATTATATATATATATATATATATATTATATATATTATATATATATATATATTATATATATATATATAATATATATTATATAATATGTTTGGGCAGTGAAATTTGAAAAAGAAGAACTCAGATAAAAATGGAAATGGTAGCGGTGACAACGAAGAAGATACTAATAAGTCAACTAAGACTACACAAGAGGCAATCCCTCCTACTTCGCATATTTCGCATGATGAAGAACACACCCAGGCCCAGCACCTCGACGAGTCAAGATATGGGTTCAGATTTCGGAGCTGAGTTTCAGTAGATGACAGTCACGAAAATGACATTGGTAGATATGTTGGACATTCATCTATGATTTCGACTGAGAAAAGAAAACAGTTAACGAAGAGTGTTTAGTTACTAAGACCTATACTTTTTTGGAAGATGCTACCCACTTAAAGAGAAATTCAATTATGAATGGTTGGAGACTTATTCACCTTTATAAATATATATATATTATATTATATATATATATATATATATATATATATATAATATAATATATATATATATTATATATATAATATATATATATAATATATATATAATATATATATATATATATATATATATTATATATATAATAATAACAATTTTACCACTGCAAATCTCTGTCACAAATGGTCATAGGCTAATAATTTTACTAACATTCAAAGATGTTAACAGAAAAAATTAAAAGTATAGCAAACTATGTTGAAAACCATTAATTTCTGTGTTGTAATGAAAAATAGTTTTTTAAAATGAAGCTAACCTCATATGGACAAGTAAGATCATGTGTTACAAAATTCCTACTTTTAAGAAGTAAATACACAAAATTTTATTTTAATATTTAAAGTAAAACGTACGTACAAAGGAATCTCCAAATATCCATGATCTGATGAAATTGAACTATAACTTTACACTGAGGCGGTGTTGAATTATAGAGTAGCGTCACGGAGTGATAATTTCAATGCTACTTTGAACCTTAAACACTTAATAAAGAATTGAGAATCCGACTGAACATCAAAATCTAGAATTTATATCATGATTCCTCTTGAAGTCGGATGGAGAATAACAACACAGTGGGTGGCTGGAAACCCTGCTTGTAAAATGAGTTATAAGACCTGGTATCGTCAAGAGAAATATCGACCATTTGACCTTTTGACTGAACCTTGACCTTTTTTTGACCTTTTTGAGCCCAATTTTTTACCTGCCTTTGACCTTTGGGGCTTGACCTTTTGGCTTGACCTTTTTTGAGCCCAAATTTTTTTACCTGACCTTGACTTTTTTGGGCCTTTACCTTTTTGGGGCTTGACACCTTTTTTTCGACAACCCTTTGTGTCTTCCTGGGTCATTTTTGGCCCCACGGTATTTTTCGGCACCCCTAATTTTTTTTTGGCAACCCTAATTTTTTGGCAGGCCCTAAATTTTTTGCAACCCTATTTTTTGGTAACCCTAAATTTTTTCGGGCAACCCTAATTTTTGCAACCCTTCGAAGAAGGGTTGCGCCAAACGGTTGCGTCAGCAACCGTTGTACGTATTGCCCCCCCCCTATTTTGCGCCCCCCCCCTTTTTTTTCGACCATGGGTCATTTTGGCCACGGTAATTTTTCGATCTTCATTTTGGGGCTTAGCCTATTTTTGATGTCTTTACCTTGTTGACCATGATATTTCGGCCTTGACCTTGCCATATACCATGGGTCATTTTTTGCCCACACCCAGCCTACACCTAGCCTACACCCAGCCTCCACATAGCCTACACCCAGCCTCCACATAGCCTACACCCAGCCTACACCTAGCCTTCACCTAGCCTACACCTACACTTAGCCTCCACCCATCCTTCACCTAGCCTACACCTACACCTAGATTCCACCCAGCCTGTACCTAGCCTACACCTACACCTAGCCTCCACCCAGCTTCACCTAGCCTACACCTACACCTAGACTCCACCCAGCCTTCACATAGCCTACACCTACACCTACACCTAGACTCCACCCAGCCTTCACCTAGCGTACACCTATACCTAGCCTACACGTGTCCCCTACAACTTTGATGGCTCAATTTTTATGACTCGGCATTATTGATGACTCATCTTTGATGACGTCATCTTTAGCGGTTCATCTTTGATGGTGCCTATATTGATGGTACAGCTTTGGTGGTCTCCAATCACCGTAAGGAGTATCTAGTGATGTTCTATTAGTGTTCTATGAGTATTCTATGAGTGCCTGGTGAGTGCCAGGTGAGTGCCAATGAGTGCCAATGAGTGCCAAGTGAGTGCCAATGAGTGCCAAGTGAGTGCCACATAGTGCCAAGTGAGTGCCACATAGTGCCAACTGAGTGCCACTTTTTTCAAGCCTTTTCTAGCCTCCCCTGAGCCTAGAATAGCCCTAATATGGGTGTCTACCCCTAGGTTATAAGGTATGAGGAATCGAATGGTGTATATTACAATCTGCTAGAATGCTTCCTACTATGAGTTAGTATTTTTCTAACACTTATAGCATGACAGAATATATATCTAAAGAGTTACACAGTTGAGACAGTGATCGCAAACGTTTCAGAGTCCGCGTCCGCAGGTCAACCCATCCGCGAAACCGCCGCCGCGTGCGCCCGCAGAGCAATATTTCCGCGTAAACCGCAGCCGCGCGCGCCCGCAGGCGCCATACCCCCGCGTACCCGCCGCGCGTCCGTCGAGACGCAATATTACCGGGCGAACGAAAAATATGAATATCAATGTAAACTATTCAAAGAATTTCTTTTCAATATACTATGAGTCATTCATTTTTACTACAATTGTATGAAATTTTATTATTTAACTCCCTCCTTTACATACCTTAAAGCAGTAAATCAGTAATCAATAGAGGTGTTATACCTACACCTAGGGGATTATATGCTTTGTTTTACTGGCTTTAACTGCTTTAACTTCTTGCTTTACTGCTTTAAACTCCCTGCTTTTACTGCTTTAACTCTCTGCTTTACTGCTTAACTCTCTGCTTTACTGCTTTAAATTCGGTAAACTATAACCTTAAAGCAGTAAATAAGTAAATCAATAGAGGTGTTCCTAACACCTAGGGGATTAGTATGCTTTTGTTTTACTGCTTTACTGCTTTAAACTTTCTGCTTTAGCTGCTTTAACTTTCTGCTTAACTGCTTTAACTTTCTGCTTTACTGTTTTACTCATGATATTTATTAACATTAGACGTCTTCCAATTTCATAATCATTGTTTATACTAGGAATTTATTATGAGCTATTTATGGTTTTAAAACTTGTTTTATTTTTAATTTGAATAAAAAACACAGAGTTTCTGTTATATAAACATTTTATTCTACAATTGTACGGAATTTTATTAAAAACATATATTTTACTGCTTTACACTTTAATTAAACTCATTATTCATTATCTACTTGACGAGTATGGATGTGGAGAAATTTACGTTCCGAAGTCCGGCTACATGTCTTGTAGCTGGGCCGACAGGCTGTGGTAAAACCTTTCTATTATTAAATATTTTAAAGGAAATTGAGATTTTTGAGCAAACCCCTGTAAAAATAATATGGTGTTATAATGTTTATCAGGAAAAATTTAAAGAATATAAAGATGTGATTCAATTTCATGAAGGCATATACGATATTAGATCGTTGGACAATATACATGGACACAAAATTATTGTATTAGATGATTTAATGCACAAATTGAATTTGGAAATAGCAGAAGCATTCACAGTTTATTCTCACCATCTAAATATCTCTGTGTTTTTCATAACGCAGAATATTTTTCATCAAAGCAAGCATATGCGAAGTGTTTCTTTAAACACACAGTATTTACTGTTGTTTGGCCAGAGAAGAGACATGAGTCAAATTAATGTATTGGCAACTCAAATGTTTCCCCTTCAAAGGAAAGAATTCTTAAAAGGCAACTCAAATGTTTCCTCTTCAAAGGAAAGAGTTCTTAAAAGTATATAAAGAGGTTACGTCGATCCCCCACGGTTATTTGATGTGTGAACTTCACCCAAAAAACACGCACAGAGTGTTGCTCCGTACCAACATTCTTCCCTATGAGATAGAAACTGTATACATACCTGAATAATGAGTGCTCTAGTTGCAAAGTATTTACCTCTTATAAAAAATTTAAAAAGCTGAAACCTTCTGAAAACGTAAACTAATTAGTGAGGATGAAGAATTCATCAGTGTGTATGTGAAGTTCTGTTTTAAATCTTAATAAAAGGAAATGTTCCTTTAAACAGGCCTCAGAAGGTAAAGCTACGTCGTTATAGAAACATCATTAAAAAACTCTCCCTCAACATAAAAAATCTGAAAAATAAAAAGAAGTTACTACAGAGAGGAGGAGGGGTATTCCTACCATTACTCTTCTCCGTTATAGCTCCACTGATAACTAAGTGGTTGTCCCCATAATGAAGAAGGTTGCTGTACTTCCATATAATGAGTATGAGAAAATGAAGTATAATAATACAGCATCTGTACAGAATTCAGTTCCTCAGATTCATCATTTACAACCTCAATATGGCCAGTTATTGCCGCACCTTGCGCAAAATCCACAATCACAGTTTCATCATTCACAACCCCCATATACGCAGATATTGCCACACAATGCATTACAACCTCTTTCACATCAGCAACAACAGCTGCACCTACAGAATCCTTATATTGTGAACGATTCATTAGCTTTTCAGCAGCCTCTACCTCATAGCTTATATGATCCTAAAGTTGAACAGATAACCAATTACGAGAAAGAAGTGTACAGAATATTAAATTCAGACATTAACATCCATGAGAAACGCCTCTTATACCAAGATGCCATACAAAAATTGATAGATCTTAAAGACTTGCACCTACATCCATCCCTACGTATTCCGCTAACCGATAATGTAGATATTCCTAATGAAGTAAAACTTGAAGTGAAAAATGAAGATATATTTAAAAATATCCTAGAGGAGAGCTTACCTATTAGAGTGCGTAAATCAGGAATAGCTTTATATAATATTTTAAAAGACCAATTAACTTTGAATGAAGCAGGGCAGATCGTAATTGATGATGAAATAGTTAAAGGATCAAATATTGTGGACTTGATAGCTGATCTCTCACGTAACTGGAAGAAAGGCCCTGTAAAAGGATGGAATGATATCAAACAAGAACTTCAGACCATTAATTTTCCCCAGAAGTTTAATCTTAAATACAACGCGATTGCAGACTTAGATAATTCCCGTTACGCCAACAAGACCTGATTCAAGTCCTCAGGCCAACTTCTTAGCATCGATAAATTTAAACTGTACCAGAGGACGAACATGGAGAAAAAACACCTATAATAGGCCATAGTTGGTTAAATCGAATTATGCATTATCATTATATATATAATATATATAATATATATATAATATATATATTATATTATATATAATATATATATATATATAATATATATATATATATATAAAAAAATATATATAATATATAATATATATATATTATATATATATATATATATATATATATATATATATATATATATATATTTAGCTGTCATGTTTGTGTGTGAAGGACACTTTTTTTTAAAATCTTTTCTCCTTTCTTTATCCCTTGTGCTAAATATCACATTTTTTGTGACAAATCTATATATATATAATATATATATATATATATATATATATATATATATATATATATATATATATATATATATAATATATATATTTTTATATAAATATATAAAATATATATTATTTACGCTTACACGTGTGTCAGTAGACAACATGAGCGAAGGAGGTAGTTGATAAGTATTACTTCAATCTGAGGGAGCCAAATAGTTTTGGGGGTTTCACTAGGTTTGCTTTAAGGTATCCTAATATTGAGAAAAAAGAGTTAAAAGCATATTTAGAAGGTGAAGAGGCATTTACTCTACATAAACCTGTAAGAAAAAAATTTCCTACACGGAAAACCATATCTCCGCAGCTCGATAGCATATGGCAGTTAGATTTATCGGAAATGATTAAATACAGCTCTTATAATGAAGGTTTTCAATATATACTTTTTACAATTGACGTATACTCTAGATACTTGTGGTTGAGGCCAATAAAAGATAAAAGATCAGCTACAGTTGCCGAAGCTGTACTTGAAATTATAGAGGACGAGCGGAGAACACCTAAATCATTTTGGACAGATTCAGGAATGGAATTCAAGGGGCGAGAGTTTCAGGAGATGCTCTGGGAGTATGGTATAAGCTATTACAATACATTTTCCGTAAACAAAGCGGCAATAGTTGAAAGAGTCCAGCGTACTATTAAAGAGCGCATGCATAGGTATTTTACTAAAATGAATACTTTTAAATATATTGATATACTGGACGTCTGGCTTATTCTTATACAGGTCTTACCATAGAACTATAAAGTCAACTCCTTTAGAGATGTCAAAAACTAGAGGACGTATGACGCATAGGGGTGAAAAAGAAAACAAAATAAAAGATAATTCAGGAATAAAGGTAAACGATTATGTAAGAGTTTCTCGAACAGAAGAAAGGTTTAGAAAAGGATATGAATCCGGTTGGACTACGGAAGTTTTTAAAGTCCACAATATCCGACCATTCAGTCGTGATAGTTTAAAGTTATATTATCTGGAAGATTTAAATGGTGAAAAAATAAAAGGCGGATTTTATAAACAGGAAATACAAAAAGTAAGGTTCAACCCTGTAACTCATGAATATAAAATTGAAAAAATATTAGCTACGAGAGGTAAAGGAAAAAATAAGCAGTTACTTGTGAAATGGAGGGGATATCCTGCCAAGTTTAATACTTATATAAAAGCAAGTGAAGTTAAGAATCATTAATCAGTTGTCATTATAATCATGGAGAGTGTAGATCACTTTTATATAACTCTGCCTTCTTCAGCCTCCTTGGATTTACATCCTGATAATAAACTCTCGGATTTTACAACTGTGCTAATGAATCCTATACAACCCTATACAACTTGAAAGAGAGGCATACGAAGTAGGATTATGTGAAATGATATTAAATACGGACATAGAAAATTTACCTCACAATCTATTCTGGATGGGGGTGTACAGAAGTGTACAATGTGTTGAAACTATATTACAAGTGGAAGATACTCGTTATCTGAAAAGGACTACAATTGCCAAAAAGATGAATACGACAACATTTGCTACAAAAGAATACTTCTTTGAAGAATTTACTTTGCGGAGGTCACAATATTTTAAATCGGTGCCTGCTATTTTTAGTCATTTAAACGTTCTCTTTGATATAGAGTATTATGTGTATAGGACTTGGTATACTAAAACTGAAATGCCGGACCTATGAAGATAAAGTAATAATATCTTTAAGCTCAAAAGTAAATGTAAACCTCCGAGACCGAGATCTGAGTTCTTCTTTTTCAAATTTACTGCAAACAATATATATATATATATATATATATATATATATATATATATATATATATAAATATATATATATTATATATAATATATTATATATATATATAGTATATAATATATTATATTATATATATTATATATATATATATTTTTGCAGTGAATTTGAAAAAGAAGAACTCAGATAAAAATGGAAATGGTAGCGGTGACAACGAAGAAGATACCAATAAGTCGACTAAGACTACACAAGAGGCAATCCCTCCTACTTCGCATATTTCACATGATGAAGAACCCACACCCAGGCCCAGCACCTCGACGACTCAAGTTATGGGTTCAGATTTCGGAGCTAGCGTTTCAGTAGATGACAGTCACGAAAATGACATTGGTAGATATGTTGGACATTCATCTATGATTTCGACTGAGAAAAAGAAACAGTTACTGAAAGAGTGTTGGATTCCACCTAAGACCTATAACTTTTTGGAAGATGCTACCCACTTAATGAGGAAATTCAATTATGAATGGTTGGAGACTTATTCACCTTATATATATATATATATATATATATATATATATATTTATATATATATATATATAATATATTATATAATATATATATATATATATATATATATATATATATATATATATATATATATATATATATATATATATATATATATATATATATATATATATATATATATATATATATGGTTATACTACTGTAAATCTCTGTCACAAATGGTCATAGGCTAATAATTTTACTAACATTCAAAGATGTTAACAGAAAAAATTAAAAGTATAGCAAACTATGTTGAAAACCATTAATTTCTGTGTTGTAATGAAAAATAGTTCTTTAAAATGAAGCTAACCTCATATGGACAAGTAAGATCATGTGTTACAAAATTCCTACTTTTAAGAAGTAAATACACAAAATTTTATTTTAATATTTAAAGTAAAACGTACGTACAAAGGAATCTCCCAATATCAATGATCTGATGAAATTGAACTATAACTTTACAATGAGGCGGTGTTGAATTAGAGAGTAGCGTCACGGAGTGATAATTTCAATGCTACTTTGAACCTTAAACACTTAATAAAGAATTGAAAATCCGACTGAACACAAAATCTAGAATTTATATATACATATCAACCTTTAAAAAAGCATAGATAGAATAACAACACAGTTCTTATCTACAAATTAAAAGAGCATATAAAATGAGTGAGAAGACCTCGTAAGTAGTAACAAGGGGATATTGCACGCATTTGACCTTTGACTGACCTTGACCTTTTTTGACCTTTTTTGAGCCCAATTTTTTACCTGCCTTTGACCTTTTTGGGCTTGACCTTTTTGGGCTTGACCTTTTTTGAGCCCAAATTTTTTACCTGACCTTGACCTTTTTGGGCCTTTACCTTTTTGGGGCTTGACCTTTTTTCGACCAACCCTTTGGTCTTCCATGGGTCATTTTTGGCCCACGGTATTTTTCGGCACCCCTAATTTTTTGGCAACCCTAATTTTTTGGCAGCCCTAATTTTTTGGCAACCCTAATTTTTTGGCAACCCTAATTTTTTCGGCAACCCTAATTTTTGCAACCCTTCGAAGAAGGGTTGCGCCAAACGGTTGCGTCAGCAACCGTTGTACGTATTGCCCCCCCTATTTTGCGCCCCCCCTAATTTTTTCGACCATGGGTCAATTTTGGCCCACGGTAATTTTTGATCTTCATTTAGGGGCTTAGCCCTATTTTTTGATGTCTTTACCTTGTTTGACCATGATATTTCGGCCTTGACCTTGGCATATACCATGGGTCATTTTTTGCCCACGGTAATTTTTGCCCACACCTAGCCTACACCCAGCCTCCATATAGCCTACACCCAGCCTCCACATAGCCTACACCCAGCCTACACCTAGCCTTCACCTAGCCTACACCTACACTTAGCCTCCCCCCCTTCCCTAGTCTACACCGACACCAGATTCCACTCAGCTTCACCTAGCCTACAACCTACACCCTAGCCTCCACCCAGCCTTCACATAGCCTAGCCCTACACCTAGACTCCACCCAAGCCTTCACCTAGCGTAACACCTACACGAAAAAAAAAAAAAAAAAAAAAAAAAAAAAAAAAAAAAAAAAAAAAAAAAAATACACCTAGACTCCACCCAGCCTCCACCTAGCGTACACCTTACACCTAGCCACCACTGTCCCCTACAACTTTGATGGCTCAATTTTTATGACTCGGCATTATTGATGACTCATCTTTGATGACGTCATCTTTAGCGGTTCATCTTTGATGGTGCCTATATTGATGGTACAGCTTTGGTGGTCTCCAATCACCGTAAGGAGTATCTAGTGATGTTCTATTAGTGTTCTATGAGTATATCTATGAGTGCCTGGTGAGTGCCAGGTGGGTGCCAAGTGAGTGCCAATGAATGCCAATGAGTGCCAAGTGAGGGCCAATGAGTGCCAAGTGAGTGCCACATAATGCCAACTGAGTGCCACATAGTGCCACCTGAGTGCCACTTTTTCAAGCCTTTTCTAGCCGCCCTGAGCCCCGAATAGCCCTAATATGGGTGTCTACCCTACTATGTAATAAGGTATGAGGAATCGATGGTGTTATATTACAATCTGCTAGAATGCTTCCTCTACTATGAGTTAGTATTTTCTAACACTTATAGCATGGCAGAATATATATCTAAAGAGCTACACATTTGAGACAGTGACCGCAAACGTTTCAGATCCGCGTCCGCAAGGTCAGGCCCTCCGCGAAACCGCCGTCGCGTGCGCCCGCAGGAGCAATATTTCCGCGTCCGCCGCGCGCGCGCGCCCCGCCAAGGCGCCATAACCCCGCGTACGGCCGCCCGCGCGTGCGTCCGCAGACGCAATATTCCCGCGCGAACGAAATTATTTCATACTTAAACTATTCAAAGAATTTCTTTTCAAATATACTATGAGTCATTCATTTTTACTACAATTGTACGAAATTTTATTAAAAACATATACTTTACATACCTTAAAGCAGTAAATCAGTAAAATCAAACAATGTTATTACTACACCTAGGGGATTAGTATGCTTTTGTTTTACTGCTTTACTGCTTTAACTCTCTGCTTTACTGCTTTAACTCTCTGCTTTACTGCTTTAACTCTCTGCTTTACTGCTTTAACTCTCTGCTTTACTGTTTTAACTCATATACATTACATACCTTAAAGCAGTAAATCAGTAAATCAATAGAGGTGTTACCTAACACCTAGGGGATTAGTATGCTTTTGTTTTACTGCTTTACTGCTTTAACTTTCTGCTTTACTGCTTTAACTTTCTGCTTTACTGCTTTAACTTTCTGCTTTACTGTTTTAACTCATATATTTATTAACATTATGTTTTCTTTTATATTTTTATTTTTGTTTTAATACTTTTTATTTATTATTTCTATTTTTTTATTTTTAATGTAAGAATAAAAACACAGAGTTTCTGTTATATAAACATTTTATTTTAATAAAATTGTACGAAATTTTATTAAAAACATATATTTTACTGCTTTACAACTTTAATTAAACTCATTATTCATTATCTACTTAACGAGTATGGATGTGGAGAAATTTACGTTCCGAAGTCCGGCTACATGTCTTGTAGCTGGGCCGACAGGCTGTGGTAAAACCTTTCTATTATTAAATATTTTAAAGGAAATGGAGATTTTTGAGCAAGCCCCTGTAAAAATAATATGGTGTTATAATGTTTATCAGGAAAAATTTAAAGAATATAAAGATGTGATTCAATTTCATGAAGGCATATACGATATTAGATCGTTGGACAATATACATGGACACAAAATTATTGTATTAGATGATTTAATGCACAAATTGAATTTGGAAATAGCAGAAGCATTCACAGTTTATTCTCACCATCTAAATATCTCTGTGTTTTTCATAACGCAGAATATTTTTCATCAAAGCAAGCATATGCGAAGTGTTTCTTTAAACACACAGTATTTACTGTTGTTTGGCCAGAGAAGAGACATGAGTCAAATTAATGTATTGGCAACTCAAATGTTTCCCCTTCAAAGGAAAGAGTTCTTAAAAGTATATAAAGAGGTTACTTCGATCCCCCACGGTTATTTAATGTGTGAACTTCACCCCAAAAACACGCACAGAGTGTTGCTCCGTACCAACATTCTTCCCTATGAGATAGAAACTGTATACATACCTGAATAATGAGTGCTCTAGTTGCAAAGTATTTACCTCTTATAAAAAAAATTTAAAAAGCTGAAACCTTCTGAAAAACGTAAACTAATTAGTGAGGATGAGAAATTCATCCAGTGTGTATGTGAAGTCTGTTTAAATCTTATAAAAGGAAATGTTCCTTTAAACAGGCCTCAGAAGGTAAAGCTACGTCGTTATAGAAACATCATTAAAAAACTCTCCCTCAACATAAAAAATCTGAAAAATAAAAAGAAGTTACTACAGAGAGGAGGAGGGGTATTCCTACCATTACTCTTCTCCGTTATAGCTCCACTGATATCTAAGTGGTTGTCCCCATAATGAAGAAGGTTGCTGTACTTCCATATAATGAGTATGAGAAAATGAAGTATAATAATACAGCATCTGTACAGAATTCAGTTCCTCAGATTCATCATTTACAACCTCAATATGGCCAGTTATTGCCGCACCTTGCAAAATCCACAATCACAGTTTCATCATTCACAACCCCCATATACGCAGATATTGCCACACAATGCATTACAACCTCTTTCACATCAGCAACAACAGCTGCACCTACAGAATCCTTATATTGTGAACGATTCATTAGCTTTTCAGCAGCCTCTACCTCATAGCTTATATGATCCTAAAGTTGAACAGATAACCAAATACGAGAAAGAAGTGTACAGAATATTAAATTCAGACATTAACATCCATGAGAAACGCCTCTTATACCAAGATGCCATACAAAAATTGATAGATCTTAAAGACTTGCACCTACATCCATCCCTACGTATTCCGCTAACCGATAATGTAGATATTCCTAATGAAGTAAAACTTGAAGTGAAAAATGAAGATATATTTAAAAATACCTAGAAGAGAGCTTACCTATTAGAGTGCGTAAATCAGGAATAGCTTTATATAATATTTTAAAAGACCAATTAACTTTGAATGAAGCAGGGCAGATCGTAATTGATGATGAAATAGTTAAAGGATCAAATATTGTGGACTTGATAGCTGATCTCTCACGTAACTGGAAGAAAGGCCCTGTAAAAGGATGGAATGATATCAAACAAGAACTTCAGACTATTAATTTTCCCAGAAGTTTAATCTTAAATACAACGCGATTAGCAGACTTAGATAATATCCCCGTTACGCCAAGACCTGATTCAAGTCCATCAGGCACTTCTTACGCATCAGATAAATTTAAACGTGTTACCAGAGGACGAACTAAGAAAAACACCTTATAATAGGCATAGTTGGATTAAATCGTAATTATGCATATCATATATTAATATATATATAATATATATTTAATTATATATATTGATATATATATATATATTATATATATATAATAGATATATATTTATATATATAATATAATATTATATAATATAATATATATATATATATATATAATATATATAATAATATTATATATATATATTATATATTATTTAGCTGTAATGTTTGTGTATAAATAAATGTTATTTAAAATCTTTTTCCTTTTCTTTATCCCTTGTGACCTAATATCACATTTTTGTGACAAATATATATAATATAATATATAATATATATATATATATAATATATATATTATATATTATATTATATATTAATATATATATATATATATATATATATATATATATAATATATTACCCTTACACGTGTGTCAGTAGACAACATGGAGGCGAAGGAGGTAGTTGATAAGTATTACTTCAATCTGAGGGAGCCAAATAGTTTTGGGGGTTTCACTAGGTTTGCTTTAAGGTATCCTAATATTGAGAAAAAAGAGTTAAAAGCATATTTGGAGGGTGAAGAGGCATTTACTCTACATAAACCTGTAAGAAAAAAATTTCCTACACGGAAAACCATATCTCCGCAGCTCGATAGCATATGGCAGTTAGATTTATCGGAAATGATTAAATACAGCTCTTATAATGAAGGTTTTCAATATATACTTTTTACAATTGACGTATACTCTAGATACTTGTGGTTGAGGCCAATAAAAGATAAAAGATCAGCTACAGTTGCCGATGCTGTACTTGAAATTATAGAGGACGAGCGGAGAACACCTAAATCATTTTGGACAGATTCAGGAATGGAATTCAAGGGGCGAGAGTTTCAGGAGATGCTCTGGGAGTATGGTATAAGCTATTACAATACATTTTCCGTAAACAAAGCGGCAATAGTTGAAAGAGTCCAACGTACTATTAAAGAACGCATGCATAGGTATTTTACTAAAATGAATACTTTTAAATATATTGATATACTGGACGATCTGGCTTATTCTTATAACAGGTCTTACCATAGAACTATAAAGTCAACTCCTTTAGAGATGTCAAAAACTAGAGGACGTATGGCGCATAGGGGTGAAAAAGAAAACAAAATAAAAGATAATTCAGGAATAAAGGTAAACGATTATGTAAGAGTTTCTGAACAGAAGAAAGGTTTAGAAAAGGATATGAATCCGGTTGGACTACGGAAGTTTTTAAAGTCCACAATATCCGACCATTCAGTCGTGATAGTTTAAAGTTATATTATCTGAAAGATTTAAATGGTGAAAAAATAAAAGGCGGATTTTATAAACAAGAAATACAAAAAGTAAGGTTCAATCCTGTAACTCATGAATATAAAATTGAAAAAATATTAGCTACGAGAGGTAAAGGAAAAAATAAGCAGTTACTTGTGAAATGGAGGGGATATCCTGCCAAGTTTAATACTTATATAAAAGCAAGTGAAGTTAAGAATCATTAATCAGTTGTCATTATAATCATGGAGAGTGTAGATCACTTTTATATAACTCTGCCTTCTTCAGCCTCCTTGGATTTACATCCTGATAATAAACTCTCGGATTTTACAACTGTGCTAATGAATCCTATACAACTTGAAAGAGAGGCATACGAAGTAGGATTATGTGAAATGATATTAAATACGGACATAGAAAATTTACCTCACAATCTATTCTGGATGGGGGTGTACAGAAGT
>JABUQX010068051.1:67500-74239 GCA_015478945.1 Trachelipus rathkii | reverse complement strand
CTCCCTGGGAGGATTAGCAACAGAAACCGTCAGATCAGGAATAAGATATGGCATATTTCGCAGAAGCTCTAGGTATGCTGCAAAGAGCTGTACTTTTCAGTAGGGAGAACCTAGGAGGTTAGCGCCTTTTCGTTTGAAAGTCCGCTTTGCCTGTCGAAGAGTATCCCTGCAACGATTTCTAGCTGAATGAAAATTGGTAAGAGTGATAGAGAACGAGAATTTTCCATTCCCGATACGCACTGCTCCTAGCCTGAATGGCCAGAGAACAAGTTCCATGATCGAACCATGAATTATGAGTGAGAAAAAGATTAGTCGAAGAAGGAATGAACCTGCTCATCCTATCAATGATTATAGTTCCATCTTATCGGCAGAAACCGAAGCGTCACCAGAGTCAAAACAGTCATTCCAGTTATAGTTAGTGAAGAAGCTACGTTAGGCAACACAATCGGCCCGATTAAAGCAGAGAAAACGCGTAGGGCAGGATGGAACTGTTGAGAGAAATTCGTAAAATACTAAAAGCTATAAAGTTGTGGGCAGAGATACCAATAGAGCGAAGATGGAGTAATTATAGAGAGAAGGACTAGTGGTGACATAGGTCAAGCGTGTTCAAGAATTGGTTGGGACGATCCGAAATGTGTGTGTGTTCTTAAACGAGTTGCCCAGGTCGTTGAGAATGCTGAATGATCGGCCTCCTCCCCACCCAAATCAGTATGAGACGACCCCCAATCATTAAGTGTTGCGCATTGAAATCCCCAAATAGGACCCTAGTATTTGATGAGAAGATATAACAGTCTCGTGAGAAGTAGAAAGATATTCAAAAAGGCGTGAAAATCTGTTCTGTTAGGAGAACAGTTGCAGAAACACAAGATTATTGTAGTAGAAGGAAGAAAGATTTTAAGCCACAGAACATCGAAGTTAGGAGATTCGAGATTCTTAAGACGTGTTACAGGAGTGTTTATGTTTACATAGCACATACTCCACCCTTCAGACGGAAATTATGAATTAAGTTATAGTTGGATATATTAAACGTGTTAGAGGGGACTAGGCTTTAGCCATCTGGGTCTCAGACAGGGAGCAAAAGGTTAGGGTTAGAGTTAGAGAGGTGGTACTCAACGGATGCAGAGCTAGATTGCAAGCCACGAATGTTAGTAAAGTCGATAGTCCCGCGCCTGTGTAAATCTGCCATCTTACATGCACACATGCCAGCAACCACTGTAAAACAAACAATCAGACAAACAAACGAACAAACGTGAAATCAGATGAAAATTATTCATACACTAAAACCTAAATTTAAAGTTCAAGGGCCAAAATAATAAAAATCAAATCTTAAACACTGAAAACGAAATCAGACTTATGTAGCCCTCCCTTATATATATATATATATGTTGTTGTTAGCATATTATGCTGGCTGCTAGTTGGCTGCTGGTCCTGGTCAGAAAGTAAACCTTTGCATATATATATTATTATTATTATTAAGTTATATATAGTTATATAGTATATGATATATGTTACATATATATGTTGTTATTGGTTATATATAGTTATAGTATATATATATATATATATATATATATTATATATATTACATATAATATAATACTATACATACATACATACATATATATATATTACACTTTACTTAAAAAAAGGAATGGTTTTGCCTAGGGCGGCATGAATGGTTAAGAGGGTCCTTGTATATATATATATATATATATATATTATTATTGTTATATATATATATTATATATTATTATGATATATTATATATATAGTTATTATTATATATATGTTATTATTATAGTATATATATAGTTAGTTATATATATATATATTATTATATATATATATATATATCAATAAGTTCAGTAGGGGATATATATATATATATATATATATATAGCAAGAAGAGATAAAGTTATATATATATATAGTTGTTATATATATATATATAGCATACATATATATATATATATATATTATTATATATATATATATATTACATATATTATTGTTGCTATTATTGCTATGAGCATATATATAGCAGAGACAGACAGCTTAACCAACAATATACAGACCTGTGCTCTTTCAGTGCTCCGCACTCTAAGTTTTGCAAAAATTCAGTTACAGGCCTTTAATAAAATAGCTTAGCGGCGCTAAGCACACCCAGAAGTTTGCCACTAAAGAATTTTCTTAAAACTTTACTTAACTTAACTTTTCTGAACTTAGAAATTTTTTTGAACTTGTGCAAATTTTGCTAAAAATGTGTGGGTCGTTGGTTCATTAGCTTTGGCCTATATAAGAGCAGAGAGATATATGCAGCAGGCAGAGTATATAGCATATAAGTAGCATATATATGAGCAGCAGCATATATATATATATATATATATATATATATATATCATGGTCTATTAGCTCGAGCCGATTAAAATTAGATTGGGGAACGTTTTCCATACCTGTAGGGGAGGGGGCGGAGGGAACCCCCGCAGACACCCAGATCCAAATACGAAGAGCGTGGGGTTCCGAGACCGAGGGAAGGCGGCCTCTTTCGCGAGCGTACCGAGAGACCCACCATCAGGCGGTCTGCCTTGGCGGACCCATTAGTTTAAAAATTAAAAGAATTTTTAAAAGGTACCCTTGGGGTACCCATTAGTTTTAAAAAAGAATTTTAAACTAATGGGTACCCCAAGGGTAGACCGTCCCGATGGCAGGAGTCGTAGCCGCTGGCCTGGGAACGAAAGGGTAGGACTATTTCCCCCCGGGTCTCCGGAACCCCCGCTCTTGGTATTTGGGTGTCGCGTTGGTCCGCCCCTCTCTACGGGGTATGGAAAACGTCCCCCATCTGTTCCCCGTCGGCTCGAGCCTCCCCTACATTCTGTGATATGAGAGAGAGTATATATATATATATATATATATAGCAGTATATATATATATATATATATAGTTATATAGCATATATATATATATATATATATATATAAGCAGAGTTATAGTGACCTCAATCGCCTTCAATTTAGCCAGCGCGAGTCGATCTAATTTCGACTCATGCAGATTTGTTTCAACTTACTGAAAATTTTCACTTGTCACAGGCCTTAATGCCAAGAGCTTGATTGCTGAGTACTAGTAAAATATATACAAAAAGTTCATAATATATCTAGTTTTATTTACTTTTTATTTCTATTGAAGTTAACCTCACTTAAATATACAAAAAATTAAAATAGAGTAAAATTAAAATTGGAGTAATCAAAATCACAAAATCAAGAAGCAGGCTAAAGATAGAAAAAGTAATTGAATCATCATTTGTGCCATCCCCGTATACATATATTATTACATATTAGCATATATATATATTATTACAGTTATTATACATATATTATTATTGGTTGCTGGTTATTACGTTATTATTATTACATAAGATAGTTGATATTATATATTATATTACATATATATATGTTATTATATATATATATATATATATATATTGCTATTGCTATTATTGTTATTATATTTATTATTATTGGCTGGTTGGTTGCTGGGTTATTACATGAAAGAGTTAGTTGGTTGTTGTTAGCATATATACTATATTATGTTATTATTATTACAGTTATATATATAGTGAAGAAGGATATTACATGTTAAGGCTATACATATACATATTATGATATATATATATATATATATATAAGCACCTCAGCTCATTGCGTGAATATCAAATGTTGTAGAAAGATCAACCGGAAAATTATTGTTGATTTTTATAAATATCATGATTTTTTTTTATTTTTTTATTTTTTTATTTTTTTTTGTTTTTTTTTTTTGTTGTAGGGGGATGAAGAGAGAAACTTCAACAGAAATAAAAAATTTAAAACTATATATTATGAAGTTTTTAATATTTATGTTTTTCAATTTTCAACAAAACTATTGGCATTGTAACCCGTAAGTCTGTGACATTCTTTAGTGTTGCTGTTTCGTTTCCATTGTAAAATTTTGAACCCAGAGCTAGGGCCTAGAGTTAAAAATTGAAAACTAATGCCAGATGCAGACTAATTATATATATATTGTTTTTGTATAATGTCGTATAATAGATATGTTAGGTCAGGATTTGAATATTGTCTACAATTTTAGCAACCTTTATAGCTAGAAAATAAGATGATAAGATCAAAATATTATACGTAAAGCAACGAGGAGGTAGATTTTTGGCTTTGAGGATAAGAATAGGCGTAAAGTTGTCTAGATAGGCCCATGCGGCTTCTTAAAATATTCTTATTTATTATTTATTAAGGGTTGACTGGGACATTTATAGGCCCATACGGCTTCTTAATTATTAATTTTTATTGGTTGACTGGGACAGTCTAAAAAGGACCATGCGGCTTCTCAAGAATTATTCTTATTTATTATGAGTTGACAACAGGCCCGGACTGGCCAGGTCGGCTGGTCGGTGATTGCCGAGGGCCTCCGACCCAATGGGGCCGCGGAGAGGCCCAAAAAAAATGAATATACTACTTTATAATTAGTTACATCAGAGTAATTTGATTTTTTATTTCACAGTAATCTTACGCGTTTACAATCAATTTTAAGCAGTTGCCAGTTGGTTTTTGTTAAGGTAGCCTAACTAACTTCTTTGTGGCGACGCTCATTCGCTCAGTCTCGTAGTAGGGTTGTAGTTAGTGCAGTGTCACAGTTGTGTCAACATGAAACGGGTGTTCAAAAGTGGCGCTACGAAGAGGAAAAAAAGGAAGAGAAAATCTTTAGACGTTGAAAAAATTTCTAAACGTTTTAATACTTGGTTAGCTAGCTCTACTTCTCAGTTGCAAAGTCAGCTTTTGAGGGACAATAATGACACACTTTAAACAGGTAAGTCGAATTAGTTTATTAGCTCATGCACGTATATGTGTTACTTTCCTCATTGTGTGTGTGTAGGCTTGCAACATCAAATAGTATTGCATGTTCATTTGACGGAGCTAACAATATGAAAGGTTGTTAAAACGGTCTACAAGCTCAGTTCAAAAAGGAAAATGAAGATCTTATTTACGCTCACTGTATGGGACGCGTGCTGAACTTGGTAGTAGCTGATTCAACAGTAACGTTTCTCCAAGCAGAAAACTTATTTGGATTGGTGAAAGAATCTGCTGGTTTTCTAAGCTCGTCTTATAAAAAAGAATGGCCGTATGGGAGAGAGAAACAAAAAGAAAACATATTGCACATGAAAAAATGAACAGGTTATAAAAAAAATAGGAGCCACAAGGTGGTGGAGCAAACATAAAGCTTTTTCTTCAATTATCGATGAGGGATTTTTAAGAAGTGAGAAAAGTGTAAACGCAGAGAAACTATTCAATTTTATTACCGTTTTAAAAGAATTATCAAATGGAAGTTTTGACAGCAAATCTAAATTCATGACCAGAAATTTAATCAGTCAATGGTCCAAATTTGAAAACCTATTTATGTCTATTATTTTATTAGATTTATTTCTTGTTATATCTCCCATTTCAAAATATTTACAAAGTAAAACCATTGACTATTCTACAGCCTGGAACTTGGTAGAGAAGCTGCTTCAACAAGTAGGAGATAAAAGGAGTGATAAACACTTTCAGGTTCTGTATTTAAAAACAAAATATTATGCTAGTACAGTTAATAGCAAATTAGAAGATAGCAGTATTGATGTAGAAGTAGAAGTAGATTCAAGGGAAAAAAAACTTCAAAGAAAAAAGTTATTGCCCTGGTGAAAAAAATCAATAGATTGAAACTCCTGGAATTCTCTACTGCTCAAAACTATGTAAATTGGTCTTTTTCAGTGTTTTAGATGTACCAGGACCAAGTAATCGAAGAAAGATTTATCCAAACAAAAGAAATTTAGAAAGGATTGTTCCTGTTAGACCCAAAAGAAATTTTAATTGAAATCATAACGCTTGATAGCTTTTCGAACGAAAGTCCTTTTGTAGTTTTCTAACTTTGTAAAGTTGAAAGAAGTCAGTTATTGATAGAACTGAAACAGTTTGCAGATCAGTATGAAAGTTTTACAATGGCTGAAAAAACTAACATTTAAAGAAAACAAGACAATCTAAATGGAGCTGAAGAAATCTGTGAATTTGGCGATGTAGAATCTGAATTTTAAAAAAAATGTTTGCGGGTTTATCACGCGCTTTTTGCTGTTTTTGGACTCTCAACTCTCAATTGTTTACCAACCTATATGTAGTTTACAAGTTTGTACTAACCATACCTTGTACACAAGTCACCTGTGAAAGGGTATTTTCTAAAGCTTAAAATAGTTAAGAATCGATCTTAGATCTAACTTAAGCCAAAGACCTTATTTTTATCTTCTTTTCCATGGAATGTAGAAAAGAGACATTTTATTACTGGATAAAGATGGTTATATAGATGAAGTAGCCAGGACCAGTGAATAATTGGCCAAAAAGTTTTAGGTTAGTAAACAACCTTTCACTATCACATACATTTCTTAGTTTGCATTGTGTCTTTGTACTCCTGTACCAAGGTATTGTAGGAGCCATTTCTTTTGTTATAAAATATATTCTTTTATTTTACAATTTGTAACAATTAAATCACAATTAAGGAGGACATTGTTTTTCTTTTCAATATTTCTAAAAGCACTCTTACAGGAACTATTTTGTTCCCTTTTTTAATTATCTTACTGAGGTTTTTACAAAAGGATTTAGACTATTATGGTTTCAACAGTGTGATTTGGTTGCCTTTAAAACTAAAAATATTACTCAATCTCATTTAAGTAATA
>JABUQX010068051.1:40000-60000 GCA_015478945.1 Trachelipus rathkii | reverse complement strand
CACTACTCACCAGAGAAAGACGACACTTTCCACCCAAAAACGTCTAAAGACCGAGATAGTGAACACAACGGAGACAGATCAACACAGGAAAGAAGGCCATGTGTATCAAAAACGTTCAAAGGTTGGAAAGGCCCGTGTTGAGAAATTCCCAAATTGAAAAATCCTTCAAAAATTACTCAACAAACCAATCACATTGGGGGACGTAACACGAGTCTCCTCACACGAGGCATGGAGGGGAGGTTAATTGTCACCGAGGACCAAACTATGGCGGTGGGAGACACATTTGAAAAAAATCGACCGAGGTTCCTTCTTGGTATATTTACAGCTGCGGCGCCAGGTACACAGGATGCACAGAGTAAGCGACGTGTCAAGATGGATACGAGTCGCTACGGCATGTAAGGGAGTGTATGCAGTTGGAGTG
The DNA here is from genome assembly GCA_015478945.1 of Trachelipus rathkii. Classification (NCBI taxonomy): domain Eukaryota; kingdom Metazoa; phylum Arthropoda; class Malacostraca; order Isopoda; family Trachelipodidae; genus Trachelipus; species Trachelipus rathkii. The sequence continues at coordinate 59,579 of JABUQX010068051.1, read as the reverse complement.
GGAGTGTGGGGAATGGGAGTAAATGGGACAGACTCGTTAAGCAGCAGGATCGCTGCCCCACCTAAGTCGCTGGGTTCCACGATTCAGTGAAATAAGGGGATCCCTATATACCTTGAAGGTTATAATAATAATTAATAATAATTAATAATTAAATGCTGTGTCTGTACTCTGTTACCCAAGGATTGTTATATGTATTATTATAATTTGCTTATAAAATATATTTCTACAATTTGTAACAATTAAATCACCAATTAAGAGGTAAATGTTTTCCTTAACATATGACTATAGATTATAATATTATAACAGATTTCTATAGATCCCATTATATATATAATATACTAAGAGGATATATTTCACAGGATAATAATGGAATATAATAGAGAATCACACGATGTAGATTATAGTATGACCATCTTATACAATCTTTTATTTAACCCATAAATTTTACTATATATATATACTTTATAGCAGGAACTAGTAATGATGAAGAATATATAAAAATTATATAATATATTTGTTGAAAGATAATCTTTTATCAGAAAAAAAGCTTATTTATTTACTCAACTATTCCCAAGTGACAAAAATAGGTTAAATTGTGCTTTTTTAAGCAGCCTGTAAGCCTAATTTTTTCTAAAAATTAGATATTTATTAATATATCTATTCCCTTCTAAATTTCCCGCGTTAAGGTGGCCCCTTTCAATTCTCTAGCCGAGGGCCCCCAAAGAAGCCAGTCCGGGCCTGGTTTAATTTGACAAGGACATTTTTAGAAGGGTCAATTGCGGCTTTCTTAATTATTATTATCTTAATTTATTAATTATTATTGGTTGAATGGGACAGTTTAGGTAGGCCATGCGGCTTCTTTAAGTATTATTCTTATATTATTGATATTATTATGAGTTGGACTGGGACATTCTAGAGGGGAAAATGTGGCTTACTTAATTATTTAAATTTTATTGGCTTGACTGGGACAGTCTAAAAAGGGCACCAACGCGCGCCTTCTTAAGTATATCTTATTTAATTGTTGGAAGTTGTACTGGGCGGACATTTTAGTGAGGCGTCAATGCATTGTTTCTTAATTATTATTTTTATTTATTATTATATATATATATAGTATAATATATAATATATATATATATATATATATATATAATATATATATATATATATATATATATATATATATATATAATATATATATAATTATATTGTAATAATATATATATATATATATTATATATATATATATATATATTATATATATATAGTAATAATATATACTATATATATTATAACCTATTTAATATTATATTTATATTATTTGGTTGGGACTGGACAGTCTTTAGATACGGCTATGTGCTGCTTTCCTTAACGTATTATTCTTATTTATTATTTTATTATGGGTTGACAGAAACATTCTAGAGGGCCAAATTTGCAGGCTTCTTAAATATTCTAATTTTTATATGGTGACTGGGTACAGTCTGAAATAATCAGGACCATGCGGCTTCTAAAGTATTATCTTATTTTATTTATAAGGTTGAATGATAAACTTTGGGAATATTTTAAACCACAGCTTTCTTAATTATTATTCTAGTGGCCCATCTACAGTGTCCCAGTCAACCCATATAAATAATAAATAAAGAATAATACTTAAGAGGCCGTATGGACCTATCTCTAGACTTTCCCAGTCAGCCAATAATAATATTAATTAATTTAAAAATAATAATTTAATGTTCACATTTTTTGATTCCCTCTAGAATGTCTCCACGTCAACTCAATTATTAAAATTAAGAATAATACTTAAGAGCCGCATGGTCCTTTTTAGACTGTCCCAGTATACCAATAAAAATTATCATAATTGAGAAGCTCCGCATTGGCCCCCTCTTGAATGTCCCAGTCAAATCCATAAAAATTAAGAATATGAATAATTTTTAATATAATTAATGTAATTAATGAAATAGTATTTTATAATTAAGAAGCCACATGGCCTACCTAGACTGTCCCAGTCAACAACAATAATTAATTATATTAATAATATAATAAAAAAAGTGAGATCTTAGCGCTCTACGAATGTCCCAGTCAATCCAATATTAATAAATAATTATAATCAATAAATAAGAATAATAATTCAGAAAGCCATTTTCCATGGGCCTACTTAGATTGTCCCAGTCAACCCATAAATAATTAATAATTAATGAATAACTTATTCTTAATTATTTAATTATAGAAGGTGTTGACTGGGACACTTCCTTGACAAGGTCCCATGCGGCTTCTGACATTATTAATTTCTATAATTTATGATTATATTTTGTTACTGGGTTGACTGGGAACAGTCTAGGTTATTGCCCATGGGCTAACTTTATTTTTTAAAAACTGTTAATCTAAAAATAACATTAATTATTTATTAAAAAATATTCTGATGATATTTTATCATCCCATGTTTTGGACATTCGAGAGTGGCCAATGAGGCTTCTTAATTATTAATTTTTATTGGATTCGACTGGGACAGTATAAAAAGGAGACACATTGCACGGCTTCTTAAGTTATCTATTCTCTAATTTTTAATTATGCGCGTTGGATATGGACATTTCTATATAGAAGGGACTCAATTGTGGCTTAACCTAATTATTATTTTTATTATTAATTATTACTGGTTGACAGGGACAGTCTAGACAGTCCGCCATAACGGGCTCATTATAGTATTCTTATTTATTATTTATTATTGGGTGGTATTCTATTCTAGTAGGGCCAATGCGGCTTCTTAATTTATTAATTTTTATTGGCGATGACTGGACAGTTCTAAGCAGCTTAGGATGCATGTGCAATTGCGAAAAAATCAATTTATTTTTTCACTTGATTTTTTTTCACTTTGATTTTTTGCTCCAAAAAATCATTGATTTTTTTGACTTTTTTTGACTTTTTTTGCTTTTGATATATATTATATTTTTTTAATTTTTTTTGGATATTTAATTGCATTTAATTTCAACTAGAAAATAAAAAAAAATTTAGAATAATAATATCATAGGAAGGCTACTCTCTGTTTTAAATTTCTATACTATAAAAATGTAAACAAACATCCCTGGTTTCAAACATGTTTCTTTTTATTTCTGATGTAAAATATATAATCATTATTTACACATGATCGCGAATTTAAGTTGGCTGTTTCAGACTGTTATAGACTATAGGCCCTATTTTAAGATTTTGAACTCTAGAATATTCTGCTTATATATATAATATTATATTAGTTATATTATATTGTTTAAATTATTACGCTCTCTCTCTCGCTCTCACACTCTCCTCCCTCTCTCTCACTTGTCACCTTACTCTCTCTCCAATAAAATTTGGTAGTTAAAATAAACTGAAATACTTAATTACGAGAATCATAAAAAATCTTAAGTAAATTAACAAATTAATTACTCATAATATTTGATTAAGCGATTTCTGTAAATAATTACAAATATAATAACCCAGCCTTTATTAAAATTTTTATAATTTGTTGAACTTCAAAATAAATTCACATAATAATAAATACTAACCTCCAACCACTTCGTGTGATAATAGAAGTAATGAATTTAGAGATCTTCCATATATAAATAATAATTTCATATATAATAATTATTAAATTTTATATAATATTATAATATATAATCATTTCAAATTGAAGAGAGGATAAAAAATTTTGATATTTATTATATTGATAAATTAATTATATATTAGTATATATTAATAACTGTTCATTTAATATATAATTATAATATATTTATATTTGATATATTATCATTTAATTTATTATTATAATTATTTAAATCAACATATTAATTCTCACTTATATTATAATTATATGCTTTCTGATCATACTCTTTATTCCTCTCTTATTACTTTTTATTTAATTATTTTTATATTTTAATATATTATATTAATTTTATATATATATTAATTATTCATATATATATATTTAATTTAATTATTAATTATATATTTGAAGATTTTGTATTTTTATATGTCAAAATTTTTATTTTATTATTATAATTTTATTAATTATTATTATTCTCCAATATCCCACATAGCTTACACATGGATTTAAAGGATTTAAATGGATTTGGCGCAAATAGAGGAGACTAAATTTAAACGTTTCAGGACCTCTCTCTCCTCCTCTAGGACAATTTTAAGTTTATGTGACTCGAAAAATAAATCATCTCAATTATTCAATCATTCAAGTCGAGAATTCTTAGATGATTTCATCTTTACTGCTCTTCCAAGTTTGCATCACAATATTTTTGAAGACCATTTCTTATAAGAAAGTTTTTACATATTTTATGATAGATATTTGTATTTTTATATGTCAAAATTTTTATTATTATTTTTTTTTATTATTTATTTTTCATTTTGCAGCAAATTGCTTTTTTTCAAATTAGCTTCCAAACTTTGCTTAATACAATGCTATTATTTATTTATGTATTTATTTATTTATTTTTATAAATATTTGGGAAGGACGAAGATACCGTCTGAATGATGCAAGACCCCTCATTGGGTATTTGAAGTGTTTGAGTAAGTCGAACATTCCTCTGAGCTCCGGTGCTTAATAGTTTTGTTCCTTTTGCACCTCACTTGCAGGAGGGTGTTACCAGCATACTTTTGACTGCACATTTCGGAGTGCTTATATGTAAGTGCATTGGACACTCGGCATCCTACACCCTCTTTACATACACCATGCAATCTTAGAATCACATGTATACACATCATCTCTCTTTTAGAAATCAAAATTGGCTCACAAACACACTATCTCGGGGATGCTAGGAGGGATGATCTTCAAAGGATGCTTCTTCACTCCTTCCCTCATTATTGCTCGGGAGATGGAGGTCTCTAACAGTGGGTTTGGTACCGCCAAGACTCTCCCTGTTTACTCGGTACACAAACCTCTGGGTTCAGACGGTGGTCTACCGAAAATCCAGCAACGCCACCTCCCTCTGGAACTAACTCCGAATGGGACTTCTTCTTGCAACTGACTACTACGCCCCCAACAAAAGCGGTTTCATAACCTACTGTTAAGACTGCTAAAGTAATGATCTGCGAGATGCTAAACTACGTTAGGTCAAGCCCCTCGGGAAAAGTTGGTCTCTCCCGGTTAGCCTGTGCCGACATCGATTCATACAAACTGACACGACTCAGAATCGGCCACACTAATTTGACGCTTGGATACCTCATGTCGAGGGAAAATAAATAATCCTGTCTGTTTTGTTAAGCACATATATCTCATTCTGTCCATCATCTCATGATTGACTTGACCTTCCCGCACTAGCGACACTAGGTAGCAGATACTTTCTTGCTGTATGCTATATTCCCTATGGGAATCGTCTCTCCTACATTCTAGCTGAATCTCCGCACCTTGGTTCGGACTTAATTTTTGCGTTCTTACGGTAACTGAATTTGCTCTTACATCTTCGCTTATTCACTATTTTACTGATGATTCCACCATTTATCACTCCTTTGAATTTGAAAGGAAACCCACTTAACCATAAGATGTTGGTGCCAGGAGGGTGCCTTGGAGAAACCAAACTTTGATATTTCTCTTATTTCTCTCTCTCTCTCTCTCTCTCTCTCTCTCTCTCTCTCTCTCACTCTTTTTTTTCTCTTTTTTCTCTCTCTCTCTCTCTCTCTCTCTCTCTCTCTCTCTCTCTCTCTCTCTCTCTCTCTCTCTCTCTCTCTCTCTCTCTCTCTCTCTCTCTCTAAAATATGGTTGTTTTCAATGCCTCAAAAACTCAGTTTCCACATCTGCGTACCCTAAATAATCTATCGAAGTAAATTATCCTTTTCAAAAATTCACAACTGAAACCTTCGTCTGTCTTTAATATTCTTAGTGATTCCTTTTTTCCTTTTCCCGTGATCTTTTTGGGAGAATCACATTGATTTTATTATATATATATATATATATATATATATATATATATATATATATATTATTATTATATATATATATATATATATATATATATATATATATATATATACTTGGTAGCCTATCTCTCCTTTATAAATAAATAAATTAAATATATACTCTATATATATATATATATATATATATATATATATATATATATATATATATATATATATATATAATATATATATATATATATATATATATATATCCTTATAAATAAATAAACATAAATATATATATATATATATATATATATATATATATATATATATATATATATATATATATATATATATATATATATATATATATATATATATATATATATATAACACTATGTTCATCAAATTTACACACTAAACTCCACTGGTCAACATAAACCGATCTAAACTCCGATCACCTCCCCTCATAAAATACCAAAATGTCAACAAAACAAACTACCCACTCAGGAAAACATACACAAACTACAAAAAAGCTGACTGGACACATTTCACCAACTATATAGAAAACACTCAACAAAGTCATACAAAATTTCACTTCTCTAATCCAAAAAGCAGCTAACCAATTCATTCCCAGAGGATACATTAAAAAATACAACCCAACCCTAACACCTGAAATAGAACAACTAATTAAACAACGCAACTCACTCAGAAAAATAATACCCACATCATTACAAACGACAACTCAGATTAGCGTCCTAAACACCCAAATTACAAATTTAACAAATACACATTCTTTGAACAACTTCCAAACTTTCCTTACCAAGAGCATCCAACACACGAATAACACCAGAATGTGGAAAACAATAGATATACTGAAAAACTCACACACTCATGAATCCATCAAAAACCCAAACACACAAAACCCCCAATCCACCAAACAACACGCAAACATTCTTGCAACTCACTTCGCAAAGCAGAGTCAAAAACCCACACACCCTCAAAACAGGAATATTATCAAAGCTCTCAAGAAAATAAAACTCAACCACGACCCAGCAATAGAAATAATCACAATTGACTTAGAAAACATAACAAAGACACTTAAAAGCTCTCCTGCAACTGGTCCAGAAAACATTTTAAACAAGTACCTCAAACACTTAGAGAACACAGCTTTAACTCAATAAGCCCAAATATACAAAGTTCAACCAGATTAAATTTAAAACTAAAAACTATCATTATATCCAAACTAAAACCAGGGTAAAAAACCCTCTTACCCCTCATCATATCGACCTATTTCTATATTATCAACACTATGCAAATTACTAGAAAAAAATACTAAACAAAATAACTCCACACATCACCAAAAACAAATTCAAGCACGGCTTCAAACAAAACCATTCAACCACAACCGCACTCAAAAACATCATCCAACCCACAATCAACGGCCTAAATTCAAAACCCACAAACAAAACAGTAATCATACCAATCGACGTTAATGAAGCCTTTAACGACGTTAAACATAATTTAATCCATAAAATAAAATAAAATATCCAAACCAACCTAAAGAAATGGATTTATAATTTCCTATCAGGAAGAACAGCACAAATACAAACAAACAACACAAAGTTCCGAACAGTAAACATCAACACGGAGTACCCAAAGCGCAATCCTATCCCCCACATTATTCAACCTTTTCACAGCCGACCTCCCACAACCACAAACAGACCACGTAAACATAACAACCTACGCGGACGACATTACCATAGCCACTAAGCACCAAAACCTAAACACTACCATAAACCTGACGGAACAATACATCAATAAACTTCAAACATAGCTAGCAGAAAACAGAATGTCCGTCTCACCAAACAAATCATCAATCACATTAATCACCACTGACCTCCAACTTGGCACCGCACCTCCCAAGTTTACTTAAACAACATTGCCATACCCCTCAACAAAACTCCCAAAATCCTCGGAGTAACACTTGACACTCATCTCACCTTTACAAAACACACAGACAACATAATTTCATCAGCAAACAAGAAACTAAACATATTAAGAACCATCGCTAGCACAGAGTTCACAAACAACACACAAACATCCACCACCTTATACAAACAATACATTCGTCCGACTCTGAACTATTCCTCTCCAACTTGGCACCCATTACTGACTCCAAACAACATAAAACTCCAAACAACACAAAAAAAAGACTACGAATCATAACAGAATGTACATCAACTACACCACAACAACACCTTCACGAAGAAACCAAAATTCTACCCATGGACATAAATAAATACACCTGGACATAATAGGCACTCAATTCTTTGGAAAACCCAAACACCCCAACATCCATACCACATAGCCAACCCTACCCATCACAGTCTCAAACAACCTTCTTCTTCACCAGCTCTATACTACAAATAAATTCTGAACAACATTCCATCTCCACCAAATGATACATCATACATCATACATCAAACAAATCCACACGACACTAACAGAAAACTCCCTATGAAGCAGACCACCAAACAACATTCTAAACAAACATCCAAATTAGTGCCAGAATTCAACTCCCTACCAAGAACTAGCCAGTCATTCTTGGCCAAACTTATAATACTACAAACACAGATTCAGGCTCAACCAAACCACTACAAACATTTGTCCAAACTGTAACCAGGTCCCAGAAAATACATCCCACTTTCTACTCTCCCGTCTATCTAACTCTCAAACCAGAGCAATCTGGAACATTTCAACACTGGAAGATCTTTGGAGTAGGCCGGTTGCGACGGCTGGGTATTTAGACGCGGTGTGGCCTCTCCGAAAAAGGGGTGAGAAGGTAAGGTATATATATATATATATATATATATATATATATATATATATATATATATATATATATATATATATATATATATATATATATATATATATATATATATATATATATATATATATATAATATGTTCATATATATAGATAAATACTTTTTTGAATATTCCTGTCTTTAAATTTATTTTTCAAAGATACGTGCGATTTTTTAACCTTATGAAAGAGTGTCCAATAAGGACCGCCTATGGCAGGACAGGTATCTGTTCTGCCATAGGCGGTCCTTATTCTTATTGAATAGAGCACTCTTTCATAGGTTTAAGTCACGTATCTTTTTAGCTTGTCGTGGTCGAGTGGTAACACGCTTGGCATACCGTCTGCGAGGGCCCGGGATCTAATCCTGGTAAGTGAAGATTCACTCAAGGAGTTATTTTATCTATACAAATTGAACTGTGGTTTAAAGTTGCTAGTATATATATATATATATATATATATATATATATATATATATATATATATATATATATATATATATATATATATATATATATATATATATATATATATATTGAAAATATTAATATACTTCTTTTTATTCAGTTTTTAACCCTGGACGATGTATAATTTCATACAATAAATTTAGTTGACATCCAGACTTTAGTTCAGCCATTTTCTTGATTAAAATTTATAAAAGTATCCGATTCCGATTCATAGTATATATATATATATATATATGAGATATATATATATATTATTATACATTGTTATTTATATATATATATATATATATATATATATATATATATATATATATATATATATATATATATATATATATATAGTGTGAAAATACTGTAGGGAATCTTTGTAAGACAATAGCATGCAGTGTCTTAGAGTGTATGCATCTCTGTAAGAGGCTATTGCAAGCTTCCTGCATATCACTTTGCATTAACGGTGGCCTACTTCATTCTTACACTCTGTACATTATTTGAAAGTCAAGTGTTTGGCGCCTCTTTTCCTTCGCGGAGGAAAAGAATGCCAAACAAAGAAGGGTTATGATTGGTGCCTGGGTCCTGAAGGGACGCCACCGAGTCATACCCGGGAGTCTTATCGAGAGCCTCATAGCGTGAGGTCGCCCTACGATAGTTGTTAGATTTAACAAAAGGCCGGCAGGTCTATTTAGGATAGGGAATTAGTGCATTATCTTATTAGTTAGTCTGTGTAATTCTTAATAGTGCTAACGTTGATATATGCCCATCTATTACTTATCCATTGTTTAATGAAAATCATCTTTGTATTGTTTATCTAACTATCACAATAAACCAACTACGAGGAAAGTGCTCTAATTAACCCCCACATTCTATGACTGTCGAAGTGATTTCGGCCTAGACGTCATTTTGGTGAACCCCGGAGCGACAGGGGGCTAAACCCCCAAATTGGAAAAAAAAAAAAAAAAAAAAAAAAAAAAAAATCCGGTACTTTCTCGTCAGTTCAGTGCTTAAATATTGATAGTTAGATAAAGTAAATAAATTATTAGAGTCAAAATTAATAACGTGAAGAAAGTTTCTTATTAACATCATTAAAATAAGAGAATAAAGTCGTTATTACTTCGAAAGCGAAAATTCAAATTCAAGCTCTCGATTTAGGCCTAAAAACAACGCCTAGTTAAGTGACTCAAAACTCAGTCGGTAACAACAAGACCATAGAAAAATGGTATCGACGAAGAAGCTGACTCTTAGGACTCAAACAAAGAAGTCCACAAAAAGAGGGAAGGACCAAACTCCCTCTCCCCAACGCCTTTCCCCCTCTCATAATGAGGGAACGCCATCTGGTTCTCGCTCAGAAACTGAGATGGAAGCGACGCCACCATCTTCGCGCCAAAAGGAAAGGACGCGGCGTCATGATGCCGACTCACCGTTAAGAACATACAGTCAATTAACATCAAGTCAATTACCAACCTTTGACCCCTACGATGTTATAAATTGGTTAAGTGCTACCACAGCGATCTTTAAATTAAATCACATAGAAGATACCCACGAACGTGTTCGGTTGTTGGCTCCAATCTTGCCCACAAATTTAGTCTCCAAAATCACATTCCCTCTTCAAAACAACGCTTATCGTCTGCTATTACAAAACATAGAAGAAGTTTACCTTCCAGCCTTGAGAAATCGAATCCGCGATGTCTTTAAGCAGGGCATGAGACCTGATGAATTGCCCAGTGAATATCTCCATCGTGTAAAGGGGGTATTGGGGAATAAAAGCTTCGATGTGTTGGTAGAACACAACCCCAAATTTGCGATAGACCTCTTTTTAGAGCAGATGCCTCAAAATATACAGATGTCAGTCTATTCATTAGCGGAAGAAAATGACCTTGTCAGGATGGTCAAAGTTTCAGATGATCTTTATAAGAATTTTGTTCGAAAAGGAAGAAATTATCATCAACCCAACGAAGAACAGACTTGGGGCTCTGTAAATTCTGTGCGTAATAGAACAGACACAAGAGAAACAAACTCCGCCTACCCACCTCCCAGCGCGCGCAACCAAGAGCGCCAACATGAAACTGAGAGCAAAAGTGAAGGTCAAATCGCCACCCAGCTGGCCCACCTCACGAAGATTGTGACCGAGCTCGCACACGACTTTCAGCTGTTCATTAAAAACCAAACGAACTCAGCTGAGAGAGGAAATAGGACCCGCGAGAAAAGTAGGTCACGCTACTCAGAATCAGATACGAATGGATACAGTAAAGCCTTTAATAACGCTGTCAATCAATTATGTTTCTATCATGCTCGCTATCTCTTCAAAGCCTACAAATGTGAAAGCAATGAGTGTCCTATGTATCCATTAATATATGGTAATAACCAGAAAAATGTCCCATCATCGTCGGAAAACTGCTAACAAGGCTGCAAATTTTACCACCAAATAGCAGCCGTGGAAAGCCTACTCACAATAGAAAAGTGAGATTTAATAATACCATCCAAGTGATAAGTGACCCTCTTACAAACAGTGAGGTGATTAATGAAATAAACTTACAAAATAAAAGTGCTGGTGAATTAAATATAAATTATATAAATCATAATAACTCCATTAACATTAAAAATAACAGTGGTAAAAATACTACTACTACTACTACTACTACTACTATAAATAATAATAATAATAATAATAATAATAATAATAATAATAATAATAATAATAATAATAATAATAATAATAATAATAATAACAATGAAAATAATATTATTATTAAAAACAATATGAACAATATTGATCCAGAAATTGATCAAAATGTAGATACAACTACCAGCACTACCCAAACGGAAAATATAAATTCCATTAAAAATAACAATAAAAATGAAAAAAATGAACAAAAAAATAAAAACTTTATCAATGAATCCTCTTCAATTTTCACAAATGTACAAGGAATGCATGATCCTTCTAGTTTAAAGAACTCTAGAAATTTAAATATGCAAAGTAGTAGTAGTCCACTAAATAAAAATGTATCAATAAATAAAAATATTATATCAAATAATACTGATGTCAAAGAAGGTCTCGAAACAAATGTTTCAAACGATTTTGGTAATGTACAAAATAACCATTTTATTACTACTGTCAATCCATCGCATGTGGGATACGTCTTTTTTAAATCAAATTTATTAAAGGGGGGGAGGGGTGTTATAGATAATACAAGTGAAGATGGAAGCAATGAAGCAAATATCCTGTCAGACCCAACTGATTTATGTGTTGATGACGAGCGCTGCTTATGCAGTAAGATAGTTACAACCGCTGTTGAGGGAGACAAAAGGGTTTGCAAGATTGATAATTTGACCTTGTATATAGTCTATGACACACTAAATAAGATCGATTATATATTAGACTCAGGTTCTGTAAACAATATTTTATCTTGCAATGCTAATGACCATCAAAAAGCGCCAGTAGGACACCTACTTGCAGCTAACAACTCAAAAATTGCCGTTTATGGTATTAAAAATATTGAAATCGATCTGGGATTGGGACGTAGATATAGGGATACTTTTTATGTAGCTAATGTAAGTACCAACATTTTAGGATTAACCTTTTTAAAGAATTTTGAGATGGGCATTAATTTTAAAGAAGATTTATTATTAGATCAAGTTACGAATCAGACTTTAAATTTGAGTATACGAATCAGACTTTAAATTTGAGTAGAAATATGAATTTTAATATTAATGAAGCTCCTATTTCTTCTTCAAATCTCTCTCTCTCTCCTCCTCCTGTGCATGTGCCTTCTAGTTCTTTAAATTTTAATGAGTTATTGTCGAAATATTCTGAGTTGTTTGTAAACCCTTATCTCCCCGAAAACCACCACATCAAATTGAAACAAGAAAAAAGGTGGAATGAAATTTTTGAAAAATATAAAAATAAAAATAAGAGAATGAGCACCGCATTAATAGCTGAGGACGGTCAAATAACTACGGACGAAGAAGCCGCCTATCTTCCAGAGAGAGTATTAATAGAACTAGCCAACAATTATCCTTATAAAATAGACATAAAAGGACCCCCTATTGCGCTAAGGCCAAGGAAGATTCCCCATAAACTGTATGCTCAAACAAAAGCAGAACTTGACAACCTCGTAGCCACAGGAGTCCTTCGCCGCAGCCATTCCCCCTGGTCTTTTCCCATGAGTGTTCTTCAGAAAAGCGAAAATCGAGTCAGAATAATCTCCGATTTTAGAGAATTGAACAAAAGAGCTGAGGTAGGAGTCTATGGACTTCCGCACCTGCAAGATGCGATCTCAAACCTGCAGGGGAGCCGTCTTTTCACTAAACTTGACGTGACCCAGGCCTTTTACTCAGTGCCATTAGCCCCAGAATCACAAAAGTACTTTACCATTACTTCAAATGTCGGGTCGTTTAACCTACAGGAGCCTCCCGATGGGGTACGTCTCCTCTCCGTTTATATTTCAAGCCTACATTGATACAGTCCTACAAGGCCTACCGAATACTCAGGCCTATATGGATGACGTATTGATTCACACAAAGACCGAAGAAGAGCACAAAATCCTCCTGGAGAAGGTCTTGAAGAGGTTAAGTTATCTGCATATAAGTTTAAATCCCACAAAATGCCAAATTGCCAAAAAAGAGATTGAATACTTGGGATATACAATGAAAATGGTATAAGACCTAATCACGAGAAAATTGGGGATATCTTAAACACCCCAAAGCCTAGGACCATCAAAGAATTAAGATCTTTTCTAGGTCGCGTTAGTTTCTACCGAAGCAGCGTCCCATTATTTTCTGAAATAACAGCGCCCCTTAATCTATTCTTGAAAGGAAAGCCATATTCCAACCGCCGCGTCAGTTGGAATTCAACTGCAGATGACTTCGTAAATATTAAAAAGGCAGTTGAAAATGCTTCTGTACTTGCTTATCCTGGCACCTCTTCTAATTACAAAATTATCATACATACCACACAAGTATCTGCAGCGGCTGTTATTTTATCCGCTACAGACACAGCCGATCTCCCAATTGCATTTTATAGTTCCATTCTTTCGCCTATTGAAAGAAATTACGACGAAGCAAATCGCTTACTAGTCTGCTTAACGAAACTCTTCAAGAAGTACGGCTATCTCCTTACAAATAAAAATATTAATATAGAAACCAGCTGCAGAGAACTCATAAACAAATACAAAAGATCAAATGATGACAAAAACTATAATATTCGTGAAATTAGAAGTTTAAATTTATTAACTAGTTACAAAGTTTCTTTCAAAGTAATAACAAAAAAGAAAAATCCATTAGAAGAATACTTATTAATAAATGATATCCGTAATGATGAACCAAATAACGAAGAAAGTGAGGCTACTGACGAAGTAAAAACAGCTGAGATCACACCCTCCCCTACGAATGCTGTGATTGGTCCTCGCCTCAGCAAACTGGCCAATGAGAACGGAGTTCCCGTACTCAACGTGGAGTCCTGTCCGAATTTTACAACCACTTTTAAATATCAAGAACTTTCTCCAACACTCAAGACTCGGTATCATGAGGCCATAAAACTTAACCGCGCACGTGCCACGGCCGACATTCCAACAAAGGGTGAAAGTACAAACCTTTTAAATAACCACAATGTAAACAAAGAAAATTCCACACATAGTTCTCCTGAGAATAAAGGGACTTTAAAAAGCCGAAAGGGTTAAGAATGGAAGAGAGAATAGAAATGGAAGAAAATGAATTACTAAAAATAAAAGAAAAATCGCAAAATAACAAGTTAGATGAAATAAATGATATACTTACCGAAAACACACGAATAAATTTAATTCAGCGCTGTAATGAAGCTCATGTTGACTTAATAAAACGCTTCAGAAAAGAAGTAGACTATGCGGCAATTAGTAAAGACCAGTTAGAAGACGAATACATTAATTCATTACTTAAAAATAAAGAAAAAAGTTTTAAATTAAAACCAGGCCTAGTCCTAGTTTAAGAGCCCTAGCCTACTGAACTATCTGTCCTCTCTTAGGGCCTATATAATCTCCCAGAGCAACATATAGACGATATTATACGGATGACTCACTTTCAAGGACACCTCGGGATATCGCGCTGTCTTACCGCTATAAAAGGAGACTTTGTGTTTCGCCAAATGCATAAGAGAGTGAAAGCACTTGTGAGAAGCTGTCCACAATGTCAAAGGGGAAAAACGGGACGGAGCATAAACCCTATTTACGGAAAATATAAAGAAGTTTCCTACAAATTTCAGGATTTAAACTGTGACATATTGAAATTACCAGTGTGTAGAGGATACAAGTATTTATTAACCCTCATTGATAGGTACTCCCACTATGTGTGGGCCTTTCCCCTCAAGGATATCACAAAAGAAACCATCGTTAAAACATTAATAAATCAGCTAATCCCGATGTGTGGAGTTCCCAGCCATCTGATCACAGACAAGGGTGGAAATTTCACATCACATTTATTTGAAAGTGTCTGTAAACTGTTAGGAATAACACATATAACTACCGCGAGCTACGCTCCATTCTCGAACTCCAAGGTAGAGGTAACTCATAAGATGATTCTAACCAGTTTAAGAACCATGCTAGCTGAGCCAGGCATGGAGAGTCAAGGGTGGTTAGACGTTTTACCATTCGTCTTATTCGCGCTTCGGCTTGCCCCCATCTCAGAATCGGGCATCTGCCCCAGCAAATTGATGTTCGGGCAAGATATAAACATTCCTGACGGCTTGATAGACCCTTCTCTCCCAGACGAACCAAAAACCTATGATAATTATATTGAAAAACTGGCAGGACTCATAGCCAAACCACTCTCTCAGAGAACTAGCTTAAGAAACAGAAATGTGTTCGTCCCTCGTAATTTAAAAGATGCTCAATATTTGCTGGTGAAAAGTCAACAATACAACCGAGGGAAACTCTCGCCCAGATTCCACGGACCTTATAGAGTCGTGAAGATCACTAATAATAACGCTCATATTGTGAAAGGAGATAAGGTGGTGGTAGAAAATTTAAGAAATGTCAAAATTTTCTATAATCTCGTTCCTGACCCACCAGAACGCAAGAAAAACGCGGAATAAACGAAGTAGAGAAAAGAAATGAGGAACCGAGGTAAAATAGCTCTTGAGGAAAATAAGAGTCTAAGACGTTGCTATGGTAATTAATACGAGAACAATAGTGTTTATAAATGGTATTAAATATTCATATTGTAAGTTCTTTCACCTTCCACAAGTAGCATTTCACCTGTTCTTCCACTTTCCTCAACTTTATATTTCCTGTATTCAATCGAAAGAGGGTAAGAAAGTATCTCTGTGAAATCGAAAACAGGGGCCTCACCCCTGTTCTCCGAGGCAGAGATCCTTTGTTGCACTCGAGGGCCACCAGTCTAGGGTGAAATTACGGTAGGGAATCCTTGTAAGACAATAGCATGCAGTGTCTTAGAGTGTATGCATCTCTGTAAGAGGCTATTGCAAGCTTCCTGCATATCACTTTGCATTAATGGTGGCCTACTTCATTCTTACACTCTGTACATTATTTGAAAGTCAAGTGTTTGGCGCCTCTTTTCCTTCGCGGAGGAAAAGAATGCCAAACAAAGAAGGGTTATGATTGGTGCCTGGGTCCTGAAGGGACGCCACCGAGTCATACCCGGGAGTCTTATCGAGAGCCTCATAGCGTGAGGTCGCCCTACGATAGTTGTTAGATTTAACAAAAGGCCGGCAGGTCTATTTAGGATAGGGAATTAGTGCATTATCTTATTAGTTAGTCTGTGTAATTCTTAATAGTGCTAACGTTGATATATGCCCATCTATTACTTATCCATTGTTTAATGAAAATCATCTTTGTATTGTTTATCTAACTATCACAATAAACCAACTACGAGGAAAGTGCTCTAATTACCCCCATTCTATGACTGTCGAAGTGATTTCGGCCTATATATATATATATATATATATATATAAATACTACATTAATTAACAAAATTTATATTATTATATATATATATATTATATAATATATATTATATATATATATATATTATATAGGGTTGTGAAAAAAACGGTTTTTTTTTAATTTTGGTTTTTTTTTGCAAAAAAAAAACGGTTTTTTTTTAAAACAAAATGTTTTTTTTTGTTTTTTTTTAAAATTACCTCTTTTTATGTAATTAAAGATGTTTTAAATTATACAGTATTACCAATACCCCTTCTAGGCCTAAATATTGACTATTAATACAGATTTTATATATACAGTGTAATATATATATGATATATAATATATATTTATATATATTAATATATTATTATATATATATATATATATATGATCAAAAAAAGGATGGTATAACAGGTGGTTTTAGGGGTGGTCAGGAGAAAATGAGAATGGTAGAAGGTGATGGATTTCTGTGAGGAGGAAAGTTTTTTTTTTAATTATTACTTTCTTTAAACACAAGAGTATCCATAAGTATAACTAGAGTTGGTGTAGGTAGAGAATGGTATCGAAGTGAAAAGTATGATTGAATTTTGTGTTGGTGAAGAAGGAGATGTTGAAGTATATGTTGGATGATTAAATCAGTAAAGGTGTTTAGAAATGGGATTATCGGATCATTATGTTTTTCTATGTAAAATTAAGTTAAAGGGAACTTGATGGAGAGGAAGGTGATACGGAAGGAAGAGGGTAAAATTAGAGTGAGAAGTTTAGTGAACAAGGTAATAAAGGATAAGTAATGCTAAGAACCGCTCGCAAGTAAATCATTGAATTGTGAACAAGCTGAAAACTAAATAATCTGGAAGCAATTGCCTAGCAGTGCAAAAAGAACGTATGTGGGTGTGCTAAATAGGAAGTAAGAATGCGAACAGAGAGTGGGTGGAATGAATAGATGATGCAGGAGGTTAAAAGTAAAAACCAGGTGTGTTTGCGTGTGTTAAGAGCCAATGATGAGGTGTCAAAAAGTAAGATGCTTGGAATTATATAAGGAGGGAAAAAAGGAATGCTAAAAGATTCATACGTAGGAGAAAACAAAGAGGTAAATGAACAGTTTGGAAGGAGGATGAATGGGGACATACAAGGGAATAGGAAGCTCTTCTGGAAGGAAGCGCGAAAGGTTAAGAATTAGAATAAGGGGAACCTGCTCAGAATAATGAATAGGGATGGTGTTTTTGTAACTGATGAAATGGATATGAGGGAGTGTGGAAAGAACACTTCGAAAATCTGTATAATATTTTTAGTAATGAAGAGGTGATATTGACTGTGTGTGTGGGTTTGATGGTGCAGAAGGAAAAAGGGTATTTTGGGGATGAGGTTATTAGCAAAAAAGAGGAAATGGGTAGAGTGAGAGATAGTTGAAGACATGGTAAATCTGGCGGGTATAGATGAAATTACTGGTGAAATGATCAAGACGAAGGCAAGTTTCTGGTTGGATTGGATCTTGAGCTCTGTAGTTAAAACGTTTTATGGAGGGGGTATGTTTCCCGAGGGATTGGAGGAGAGCAGTAATAGTACCCCCTTATATAAGGGTAAGGGAGATAAAGGGAACTGTAGAAATTATAGGGGAATTAGTTTATTGAGTGTTGTAGGGAAGATATATGCTGGTATTTTGGTCAAAAGAGTGCGCCGAGTGATTGAAGGACTGATTGGTGAAGAACAAGGTGCGTTTAGGAGTAGTAGAGGATGTGTGGATCAAATCTTTACATTGAAGCAAATGATAGAGAAAATGAGGGAGAAGAAGAATAAATTGTATTTAGGTTTTATGGATTTGCAACAGCCAGTATTTTGATAGTGTTAATAGGAAGCTCTATGGCAGGTGTTAGTGATATATGGTGTTGGTGGTAGGCTTCTGAATGGAATCAAAAGTATGTATGACGATAGTGAGGCGTGTGTAAGAATAAATGGTGTTAAAAGTGATTGGTTTAGTATTAATAGCGGAGTGAGGCAGGGTTGTGTTATGTCTCCTTGGTTATTCAATTTGTATATGGATTGGGTTATGAAAGAATTGAAATTGGGCGTGACAGGAAATGGTGTTAGAATGATGGAGAATGGAGATGAGTGGAGGGTGCCCTGCCTATTATATGCGGATGATTTGGTTTTGTGTGGCGAATTTGAAGAGTTTGAGAGAATTAGTAGAGAGATTTGGCAGGGTGTGTAAAAGGAGGGGTTTGAAAGTAAACGTAGATAAGAGTAAGGTTATGGTTGTGAGTGAGGACAGTCCTCAGTGTGAAGTTATGTTAGATGGTGAGCAGTTGGAACAAGTGTCTGAGTTTAAAATATTTTAGGTATATATATGTTTTTGGATGCCAAGGAAGGTGCTGGTGCAATAAATCGTTTGGTGAAATGTATAGGGACTAAGTCTTTAGAGTGCTAGGGTCTTACATGACGCTATGTTGTTACCTGTGTTAT
>JABUQX010068051.1:30000-32500 GCA_015478945.1 Trachelipus rathkii | reverse complement strand
TAAAATGAGAAACCCTAGACTCCACTCTTTCAAGAAGATCTGCGTAAGTGAAACCACCCCAGTTATTTGACAAGTACTTCATACAAGGGTGAATTACTCCCCTATAAAAAGGAAACAACTAGGGTTACGTGAAGAAATTATGCAGGCTCCTTCGAGCACCCAACTTCGTATAAGCTTGTTTGTAATGGGAAAAATGTACTCCTTTCCTGAAGGGAATATTTACATTCTTTAGTAAAAGATTAAATGTAAACCTTCCAAGAAAGATCGATCGAAAAAGAAACAACAAGAATGTTATAAAGAGATGAAGGTTTAAGTTGTGTTTTTACGGTTTTTAAGGTATTGAAAAAAGTCCCATTTTCGATCTCACAGTTAGAAATACGAGAGAGAGAGAGAGAGAGAGAGAGAGAGAGAGAGAGAGAGAGAGAGAGAGAGAGAGAGAGAGAGAGAGAGAGAGAGAGAGAGAGTTATTTGCTGTTGGGTAAGGCCTCTTTCAAAATGAAAGGAGTATAATGAAGAGTGAAACCTACAGTATAAGAGCGGAAAGGTGATTATGTGACAAGGAGAAGATCATTAATGAAAGTAGAAAATGAGTTGGTGATAGAACAGAGCCATGTGAAACGTCATATTTAATAATTTAAAATATGAACGGCGGCCAACTACAACATTTGCTATTGAACAATCGTAAAAGATATTAGAGAAAAGGGTTGATAACGAATGAGGGAAGGTTAGATATCAGGGCCTTGTGTCAGAGTCTGTCGAAAGCTTTCAATATGTTCTGCGCTGCAGCTAAGAATTCAACGTAATGACGAGAAGAAGAATACCAATAATCAGAGAGAAGCGTAAAAACTTAACTAGCACAGCGCTAGATAAGGAAGCCATAGTAACAAACTGAGAGTAGATTAGAAAGTTGAAGACTTTTCCAAATCTGATTGTTCAGGATAGGTTCGAAAACTTTGAAAGGACTGAGGTTATATCGATAAAATTCTAGTTAGAGGGTTGACAGGGGTTCAGAGGGTTGAGAGGGGTTCCATTTTTTCAGCACAAGTTGAATAAGCGCATGCTTTCAGCAGTATGGAAAGCTTAAAGTTTGTACGCAGCGATCGGATAGCTTACCAAGGTAGAGTGCAAGCTCAGAAATAACAGTAGTGATACGATCTGGACCAACAACAATCTACATATATTATATATATATATATATATATATATATTACATATTATTATTATTATTATTATTATTATTATTATTATTATATATATTATTATATTATATATTACATATATATATATATATATATGTATTATTATTATTATATTATTGTTATATATATATATTATATATATATTATATTATATTATTTATATTGATATATATATTATATATATATATTATTATTATTATTATATATTATTATTGTTATTATTTTTATATATTATTATTATATATATATATATATATATATATATATATATTATTATTATTATTATTATTATATACATATATATTATATATAAGTGAAAGATATATAGATACATATATATATATATACATATATATATATATATATATATATATATATATATATATATATATATATATATATATATATATATATATATATATATATATATATATATATATATATATATATATATATATATATATATATATATATATATATATATATATATATATATATAAATAAAGGAAACGGTTTAAAAAAAATATTTTTCTTTATGTGTTCAGAACTGCATTAATTTGATTCCTTTCCCCATCATAATGTTTTTGTAAGTGAAGGTCGTTGCTCAAGGGAAGGATTTAATGTATGAGTGAGAACATTTTTCTTTGTTGTAAAGAAATATTTTATTTTATTTACTTAGATATTATTCTTTGAAAGTTTAGGGAAAGTGCGATATATATATATATATAGTATAGAGCATATATATCTATATATATATATATATATATATATATATATATATATATATATATATATATATATATATATATATATATATATATATATATATATATATATATATATATATGAAAGTGGTATATTCTCGTATCAAATTTCTTCTTTGATTAGTTAAATCAATATATATATATATACATAAGTATATTATATATATATATATATATATATATATATATATATATATATATATATATATATATATATATATATATATATATATATATATATATATATACATATGTCCACAACACTCAAAAAAATATATATTTTTTAATGAAAATTAAATCGAATACAAATTAATAATATCCCCGTATTTTATAAAACCAAGAGCCTAATTTTTTTAAAAGCGCACAAAATAAATAATACATATTCAGATTGTTAATATCTACAACTCCACACAGAAACATTCTCATCAATAACATGAAAATAAAACTACTGGTCTGCCGAGGCAAATTAGCTACTAGCCTAGAAGGAGTCTGACTCAAGCGAGTATGGCAGACTCTGGTCGGAAGAATGAGTCAATG
>JABUQX010068051.1:22500-27500 GCA_015478945.1 Trachelipus rathkii | reverse complement strand
TGAACCCTCTAGTCGAAACTTCCTTTGAATAGAGCTCGTGCTTCTTATCTTTCAACAAAGTCTTATCCTTTCTCTGCTCAACTTTCTGACCCCAAACTTGACAATTATGCTCAATCTTTCATGTTCTCCACTGGTAAAGTCTGGAACACTCTCTCTATTCATCTATTTTTCCAACTTCCTTTGACTTGGCACGTCGGCCTTTGATTTAGCTTTGAATCCTCATTCTCCCTAACTCCGGCGCAAGTTGTTAGACCTCAAGTCTTTTATCACAGGAATATATATATATATATATATATATGATATTATATATATATATATATATATATATATTATGATCATTACACATATGATATATGTACAACATATTTGTCATTGTCATTACTATATTACATGTAACCACCACGCACGGACAGAACCCTTTTTAAGGAGGGGCAGATTAATACAATAAAAGAATATAATAATAATAATAATAATAATAATAATAATAATAATAATAATAATAATAATAATAATAATAATAATAATAATAATAATAATAATAATAATAATAATAATAATAATAATAATAATAATAATAATAATAATAATAATTAAAAATGGGAATACCCACCCAATCCCAAGACTAAAGCAGATTTCTGAGGTGACCGCAGACGGAGGACTTGAAGAGAGGGAGATTAAATACAGCAGAAAAAACAGATGAAGGCGGAGAGTTCTACTGAAGAGAAGTTACTGGAAAGAAGGATGCACTACAACAATCAAGCCTGGAGTTCCCAATATTCACACAGAAATCATGAGAAATCAAGGCATCCCTTGTGCTACGAGGGCGACGCATTGGTGGTGGAATACGAGAAGTCAACTCCCTCGAGCACCTGCTGTTGTAATACCTATAGAAAAGAGATAGAGCACCAACGTCACGTCACAGAGATAGAGGGTCAAGGGAGTTGGAAAGTAGGGGACAGTTTATTAATATTTTAGCCTTATACTCAACCCTATCCAAAAGAACGCCAGAGCCCCCCCCCCCAAAAAAAAAAAAAATGTGGGAACAGTACTCCATACAAGAGTGGATATGACCCTAATATAATTGGAGTAACTGTTCGGAAGAAAAAAATTCCCGCAACCTGAACAGAAATCCCAGCTTCTTTGAAGCCACCTTAGCAACCGTTGTGATGTGAAGTTTCCAAGATAGTTTATTGTTTATGTTCAGACCAAGAATGTTTATGTTGTCCACAGGTGAGACGGGTGAGACTGGTGAGACGGAAGACCCGTCGAAGAAGATAGGAAAGTTGGAAGGTGTTTTCGAGAGAGAGAGATGCGAAGAAGTTGAGTTTTTAAAGAGGTGAACTTCACAAGGTTGAGGTGACCCCACCTGGAAATCCCATCCAGATTGGCAAGAATAGGATTGGAAAGATTAAGTCGAGAAGCAACTCTAGAAGCGAAAGAGGGAGCAGATTTGAAATGAGTGGAAGAATGGAGGGTTGAGTTATCGGCATAAGAATGAACAGAGTTAGATGAGCAGCTGAGAAGACCGTTAATGAAAAGTAAGAACAAAGTTGTATATAAAACAGAACCCCGTGGAACACTACAGATAACAGGAAAGGAGGAAGAGATCGCTCCCTCAAAAAGTCATGAAATGGAACGATCTGAAAAAACTAGACAAAAGTGAGCAAAGAGAAGGAGGACACCCAAAGGAAGGAAACTTAGAGACCAGTGACGCATGCCATACCCGGCCAAAAGCTTTGGATATGTCAAGCGCCACCACACATGACTCCCCATAGTCCGTAAGAGCAGAAGACCATAAATCAGTGAGATAGGAAACGATCATCGAAAACCATACTGGTGATCTGAAAGGAGGGATTAAGATTCCAGATGATCCAGGAAATAAGAGTTGAGAAGAGTTTCAAAAATTTTAGACAGAATACAAATGAGAGCTATAGGACAATAGTTAGAGGGACCCAAGCGACTACCCTTCTTCGGGATCGGTTGAACATATGCGCGCTTCCAGTATTGAGGATAAGACATAGAGAGTAAAGCCGAATGAAGACAGGCGCCAGCTCGGAAGCACACTCCCTCAAAACACTAGAAGGAATGCCGTCCGGACAACTAACCTTCCTAACGTTCGTAGATCTCAGGATTTCATGCACCCGATCATGTGTAATAACAGGCAAAGTCATGTGACACATGAGATGAGAAGGAGTAGGAGGGGGTTGCCAGAATCGTCCAGGGTAGAATTATATGAAAAAAGAAGGCCGAAGAGATAAGCCTTTTCAGGAGTATTAGCTATAGATCCGTCAGAGCGAATAAGAGGAGGAAAGGCAGATTTACAGAAGCTATTAGAGATGTTGATATATATTATATATATATATTATATATTATTATTAGTTATTATATATATATATACATGTTATTACATATTATTATTGTTATATATATATATATATATATATATATATATATTATATATATATATATATATATATATATATATATATATATTAATATTACATATATTATTATTATTATATATATAAGTAATATAATATTATAAGTTATATTATATTATTATTATTATATTATTATATATATATAATATATATATTATTATTATTATATACATATATATTATTTATATATTATTATATATATATGAAGAAAACTGAGATCCTTCTAAAATCAACCGTGACTATAGTTGTAACAAACAATTACTGAACCCACTAACCTGAATGAAAGCAGGAAAATTATTGATTAAACAATGATAGTTTACGTTTCGGGACCTATAATAGCTCGGTCCCCTCCTCAGAACTAAAACTAATTTCTAAAAAGACCTTTAACAATTTTAAATTACTATAAAAACACAGTGTAAAAAGGTTACAGAGAAAATTATAGGATGGCGTCTCGTTCTCTTTCTTCTTATTTATTATATATCTAATATTAAAGACTCACTCCTATCCTTTATGAATTTTTTGGTGATAGAATCAAAATTGAAAAAACCTTCGGACAAATTAAAATTATTTCTTGAGGATATAAAAAATGATTCCAACATACGACTCACTGCACATATCACATGGAATGTAATAAACACCCCCCATAGCCTCTCTTTTAGTAGTATTATTGATGACTAAGATGCGTGAGAGAGTCTCAGGAAAATTAAAGATCAAATTAATGTTAAACAATTGTTTAAGCATAAACTTAAGATCCAGAAGGGGTGGAGAATACGGCACCACTTTGATATTTTCCAAATCAGGAGGAGAGTGTTCATTCAATCCCAGGAAGCTGGAATATGCTTGTTTATGTTTTCTTTTAATAAGATGTTGGGGATAGGCTAATTTCGCGAAAGTTTGAAATATAAAATTAATTTCTTGTTGTAAGAATTGGGGGTCACAATAATGAAAAGCCCTGAGGAACATATTAAACATTATATTATTTTTAATATAAGGGGGATGATAAGAGTAATAATGGAGAAGTTGATTTTTTTGAGTTGGCTTACGATATACTTTATAGGTTAAATGAGTTCCTGTTTGAGTAATTAATAGATCCAGAAAAGGTATGTGCTCATTTATCTGGCTTTCGAAAGTAAACGTGATAGAAGGAGTTAAATCGTTGATTTGCAAAAGAAATTGATTTATTGGGAAAGACTTAGGTATAATAGCAAATATGTCATCGACATATCTCTTCCACAAGTAGACCTGCGAAAATAGGGGGTAAGTGGAAGAAGCCTGGTTTCATAAAACTCCATGTAAATGTTAGCAATGATGGGGCTTAAGCTTCCTCCCATGCTGGCTCCAAAAATTTGTCGATAAAATTCATTTCGAAATGAAAACACATTTTGTGCCATGCATATTTGCAAGCAGCTAATAAAGTTTGAAATAGAAATGGGGATCATATGTGGCAATAGGAACTCGGACAGATACTCCAAAACATGAGGAATAGGGACATTAGTAAATAAGCTCGTAACATCGAAGCTGATCAGACAATGGTCGTGTGGAACAAATCTCCCTACTTTTTCAATAAAATTTCTTGCATTTAAAACATGCGAAGGAGAAACTTTTCCCAATAATGGAGAAAGAAAGGAAGCCAACCATTTACTGAGTTTAGAAAACACATCTCCGCGGGACGAAATGATTGGTCTGATTGGGATTCCTTCCTTGTGCAATTTAGGGATGCCGTATAAATACGGAAGCACAGGATAAGAGACTGAAACCTTTTTAAAAACTTCTGTTGGTGTTAAAGGTTTGATATGTCTTGAAGATAAAAACTTCAATCAGATGTTGGAATCATTTTTTATATCCACAAGAAATAATTTTAATTTGTCCGAAGGTTTTTTCAATTTTGATTCTATCACCAAAAAATTCATAAAGGATAGGAGTGAGTCTTTAATATTGGATAAATAATAAATAAGAAGAAAGAGAACGGGACGCCATCCTATAATTTTCTCTGTAACCTTTTTACACTGTGTTTTTATAGTAATTTAAAATTGTTAAAGGTCTTTTTAGAAATTAGTTTTAGTTCTGAGGAGGGGACCGAGCTATTATCATAGGTTCCGAAACGTAAACTATCATTGTTTAATCAATAATTTTTATTTCATTAAAGTTTTTTTAATTATTTTTATTAATATATTGATATATATATATATATATATATATATATATATATATATATATATATATATATATATATATATATATATATATATATATATATATATATATATATATATATATATATATATATATATATATATATATATATATATAGAGAGAGAGAGAGAGAGAGAGAGAGGAGAGAGAGAGAGAGAGTGTGTGTGCTTAGCTTGGAAAAATTATAAGAAGTTTGTTTCTCTTAAAGAAGTTCGGGAAAGGAGAGTTGGTTTAGTTTATATATATATATATATATATATATTTATTATTATATATAAAGAAATTCTATATGTTGTATATATATATATATATATATATATATATATATATATATATATATATATATATATATATATATATATATAT
>JABUQX010068051.1:0-15000 GCA_015478945.1 Trachelipus rathkii | reverse complement strand
ATATAAGGAAACCATATATAACTATGATACAGAAAATTTGGAACATAGAAAACAGATTTTACCTTTTGAGAGAAACCGCAGAACATAAGCTCTGAAGAGTCATGAACCCGAATCTTCATATATGTTCAGTTATAGGCAAATCTTTTCTGTGTAATATTTGCACATCTCAAATTTACCAACCCCGTGTATAATGCATTAAACTCTGAAGGCATATTTGTGTCTTTTAACTCTGAATGGTGCTGTTTAAAATAACTGATAGAAGTAACCGAAAACTTTTTAATAGTTTGGTTTAAAGTTCTTTGTGAGGTAGTGAAATTCATTTACCATTTAAAGACTATTTATCTTTATCAATTAAAATCCGATATCTATTATATTGTGTTTTTTATTTTTATCTTCAACTTTATTATTTTATTTTTGAACCTCAATTTGAATTTAATTTTTATTATCATCTTCTATTGATTATCAATGATAAAATTTTTCCTAATCACCACTTATATCCAAGTGTAAGAATTGATAGCTGAATATCCAAGGGAGCATATTAATGTAGTATATGAAAGCGGGTATCATCCTCTACCAGGAAGAACTATGGTCGTGTCGAAATAGAAAATAAAAATTTTTATAATGTGAGTCCAAGAATTCGGCCTTATCAGTTCTTTACTAGGTCACTAGAAATATCTAGCAACTATACGTATAGGATTGCTCTATATATAAGGATAATCTAGAGCCTATATTTCATTAAGCCTTATCTGAAATACGCAATAGTAGACTTATTATAGTACTATACTAACTCTACTTACTAATATATATTTCACTCAACTTATATATACCAGATACTATTAAATAGGTACTAAGTTTTTATTATTTAGTATAATCGACTAATACTCATATTTTAACATATTTATATAGTCACGTACTCCACACTGAATATTGTGACTATTAATCATTAACTATAAATGTAATATAGGAGTATCTTAGGCTAATATATATATATATATTATAGGTTCTATTCTTTTAATTTAGTTGTATTATCCTATATATTGAATTGAGATATAGATAGGGTAAATACTACTCACTTCTATGATTATGTAATCTCATATAAATTAAGTATAAAGTACCTTCTTTATGGATAACCTTTATGTGCTCATATGATAACGTAATGAGAGTAAGATAGTCAACTTAGGTGAGAGTAATCATCTTCATTAACATATTTAGTTAAGTATAAATATATTTATAGTCATATAATACTATAACTTCAACTTAACGATCAAATATAAAGAAATAACAATAATAATTGACTATATATTATATTATTTCATATTATATACTGAGAGTATAATTTACTATACAATATATATGATATATATATCATATTATATATCTATTTATTTACCAATATAAATGTGTATTATTATTTTTATACTATAGTAGTATATAGTATTTTATTATGTATATATGTATAAATCCTATACCGTTATTTGTGATACATAATATATAATATTATACTATTATATAATTTTTTCTTTAAATATGGCCATATGATATGATAATGTCCTCATCTTTAGTATGGTGAATCTTTTTCTGAGGTACTAGTCATATTCATATATGTCAATAAATTCGCTTACAAACCTTAAATTTCTAAACTTCCAACTTACGGCAATATACTACTGAAAGATACAACACTAAACATTAATGATAAGTATATAATATATTATCAACATTATATTTAATATATATAATCATAGTAATAGATGGTAGATACTACATACCCATAATCATACATCCTATCTAATTACGTCATACTTACTATATTCACTTGAGGTAAAACTACTATATATATTAATTGTATAGTATTGTTTCACCTCCAGTTATCATATATAGATTATTATGTATATAAATTTACATATATTATTAGTATATATATATATATATATATACCTTATGTTATATAATATATATATAATTGAATTATCATATATATATATATTATATTACTATATAGTATTTATACATATATATATATATGATATAATATACTATTATTATTATGTATAATATATATACTACTATATATTATATGAGTACAAAGAAATCTCAAATTCAATTTATACTATATTATATTTTTATTTTTGTATATATATATTGACGACTATTATACTGACTTGAACAATACTGTAAATGAAACAATGTTACTACTATTCAAATAATATAAAAAATCAAATAAACCTCAATTATCAAAACTTATTACTTTATCATATATTATCTACTGCTAGATGAATGATTGCAGCCTTATATAAGGTATGACTATATAATATATTATAGTGTTATATTACTCACTCATATATCAGTTGATAGATAGTAAGAATCATTATTAGTTTATATATATATATGCCTCTTCTTGTGAGATAAAAGGCCTTATTATTTTAACATCACTCACAATCATTTATACCAAGTCATATTATATAAATAGCTCATACACTATTACAGATTCATAAATAATTAATTAAATGTTAGTTAGTTAGCACACAAAATCTACCCATATATATATAGACTCCTTATGTACATATAAGATATTATTAGCTAAATAAGTTATCTGAGCTTTATCCTATATATAGGTAATTATTATAATACAATATATTGTAAAGAACGTATTTATATATCACTACTCAATGAGCAGACCATTTTATTTATTCAGTAAATTGATATACTGTTGCGTCAGGTTTGTGACAATATACAATGAACATAGTTATCCAAATTTTTTATTCTAATATAACGTATGCAGTGTGCCAAATATTCATCCGAATATAACACAGCAAGAAAAATACTATTCATACCCATTGGCGAACCATGTGTACCCTTAGACTGGCAAAAGTGTTTCATAACTTGACTATGAATATTTACCTACGAACCACGTGATTTAAATCGGCAGAGATTCTACGAAGTGTATAGGGGCCTTCTCCTCTCGAATGTGCTCAAGTACAAGTACTCCATATTATTCACGAGTGCCAAGTTATTAAAAGAAGGAACATACAATACATTATTACCAAAGTTACTTCACACACACAGAGTGTACGTCATTGTCCAAATAAACCCTAAGCAATGCTAAACTAACCAATAGTAGCTTTTTTTACCCTATTATTAAATGAGTTAGATTTTCTATAGGTATTATGATTTACTATAGTTCTGTAGTCATTATCTATATTCATAGTAAATTTCAATATTTTCATTAGTATTATTAATTAACATATTTATCTCGTATCCCAATCCTAGAGAATTTATTTACGATAATAATGATTAATAACTATGTAATATGCTCAATAGATATGTCCATAATAAATCATAATAATAATTGTAAATACTAAAAATATACTTATTATAGTTGTTTTTTTGAGTTATTTGTGTATAGATTAACTTCATATATCCAATATATACCTATATATTATTATTTTATAAATTTGAAACTATTAAATATTTATTCCTAAACATAAATATGATAATATATTTATCTTAATTATATAGGTTGACGATATATTATATATTATATATTAGTATGAAAATAAATTTTTCACGGCTTATTTAGACCTTTATTTTGATAGTAATATGCCTATGTTTACTTTATAAAATTATAATAATAATTACTTATTATTAATTGCTCAATAGTATATATATATATGATTGTATATATCTGTATTCATATCAAAATATTCATATAAAATTAAAATAGTTGCGATTATCAATTTTTACTATTTTACACACTAAAATATAGTTCTCAATCAGCGACATATGAACACCACACACAAAAAATGTTTGAATCTAAAATGAATAACATACTCATAAACAAGGCAGCCATTATTATGATAATTTATTAATTATTTCTCTCATTATTGTGATTAAATTATTTATCAATTACTTTTTCGCTTATATTATTACTCACGATCCTATGATAAAATTAATATTATTCGACTCTCAATTTTATTATTATTTTTATTATTTTTAATACTAATGATTATTACAATAATTATTATGTAAAGCATCATTTATATAATTTTCTCTTTCTCACCTCTCACTTCATTTATTATTTCATTATATATTATTATTATTATTTATTATTGGATTATTATCTCATTATTCGACTGGTCATCCTATTATTGACTCATATTTGATGTATTGATTATTATTCTTGGAATTTGTGACGGTCCAGTGGAGTTAATATGTGATCTATTTATATTATATTATTTAATATATTATGAGGGTCCACTCTATTATTTTATTAATCTATTTAGTGTGCTGTATATTATCTACCTTTTTTTATTATTATTCTCACAATTTTATGCTCTTATTGTATATCCTCATTTTATCTCTAAATTATTCTTATTGTAAATAATAATATATTGATTAATTAAAGTAATTATTATTATATATTATTTATTATTGAATTATTATTATATTTTATTATTATTTATTATTATATTATATGATATTCATTATTATATTCATTATTTATTATTTAATTATGTTTGAGAATATTATCAGGTATTTATAGAAATTTATATTAAAACAATTAATAAATATTAACTAATAAATTCAAATATTTAAAAATAACTATTGTTCACTAAATTATTTGTATTATTATATCAAATACATATAGTTTACCCAATTAATCAAAAACGATAAAGAGAATCCCGCATTTCAACTTCGTACCAGTAGTAATGAAAATCAATATCTCACACTCGCTCAGTATAAAAAGAAGGTATATATGTCCTTATTATCCCGGATCACATAGGATCAAGTCTAAAGAAGGGGTTACTTTATAACAAGATATATCCACCTGGAGGTTTTAGTATCAGAATATATGGTTATTTACTTATAAATACCTTATAAATTACTTACTTATCTTGCAATAGTGTAGATGAATATTTTATTATATAAACAAATAATGTTAATTGTATAACGAATATCCCTTATCTTTGATAAATAAACCAAAAATAAATATTATAATCAAATCAATTATTAAATTACCCTGACTGAAAGAACCAGCTCGTATTTGTTCGTTTTTATTTGGGTGTCTTGGATTTAATTATTCCGTGAATCGTTATTACCATTCACCCCATTTATTCCTCAAAAGGTTTTTGCACACACGATTGGTATTAAAAGTTCAATGAAGTTTACAAAGACTTTATTCCCTTTCAATCCCTTGGGAATGTGCTTTGTGTGTTGGTTCTTCCTTATACTCTTATAAATATACCTTATGAAAACTTGACAAGGACCAAACAATGCTCTTGCAGAAGCAACTCTTGCAGAGGACTAGTGTGAAGTCTTGTCAATTAATTATAACTTTATCCATCTCTTTATTTTGCAACCTTTCTCTAAGAGATAGCTGTAAAAGCCTTTATTTAAATTTAGATTTTCGCGACTATTTTAAAACATCCCAGTTATACTCTGAAGTAGTTTAAGAAGGTGAATAGTTCATGATTTTCATCCTATCTGGCTTGCGAAGTTTTACGATAATAGATGCGGATATTTTTCCTAATGTTTTTATAGTCTTTTTTTTGTTACTACAATATTTTCAAACATATTTCAAATAATTAGCGTAGTTGACCTAATAGTTATGTTAATAATTATAATCTTTTTTAGGTTTTTATTTATTATTATCTAATTATTAATTTAATGATTTATTAATTATTATTATGATATTAAATTATTATTATATTTTATTAGATTATATTAATTATAAAATTATTTTATATTAGTTAATTATATTTTATATATTATTTATTTAATATTATTATTATTCATTATGTTACTTTTTATATAGCATTATTGTACTTTATAAAGAAATAAACAACATACTATATTATAAAATTTAAATAAATTTATTTAATTATCTATATATATCGTCACATTCATTAACTTATTATTATTCTTATTATTAATTATAATATTTAATTCCTTTCACTCTTTATGAATAGTAATTTTATTATTATTATATGAATTATCTATATTAATTATTTTTCATTATATTTATCTATATCTATATTATATAATTAGGTATTATTATTATCAGTAATATTCCTATTTTATTATTCTCTAGGATTACCTAATTATACACCATGATGCATGTACTTAATTTATTTTTCTAATTAAGGTTAATTATATGATGCTAAATATTATTTATTAATTACAATAATCTATTTTTTTATCAACAAAATAAGATTGTCATTACAATGTGAAGCTCAGATAAGAGGATGCAAGATTTCTCACCTTTTAATTATTACTTATTAATTAAATATCATATATTACTATTATTGAGTGAGTGCTATTATTCTATATTAGTTTCTCTTTATCTCCTGGTGCGGCGCAAATTTGACTGTTCGGGGGGCCAATATGCTCTCCTTCATTATTACTGACTCTCACTCTCAGTTATGGTCAATGTGTCATCTATTAATATATAATCATTACTGTATGATCTATTCTATATCTTATTTCCAAAATCGGGTAAAATTATTATTCCAATATAAATCTATATTGGTGCAATGCGATTGTTAGAATTATTATTCATTATCGAATTCCTCCGAAATCATTGTTTTCGATTGTTATTCTCAAATAATATCGATTAATCCTCCAATTAATTAGTATGATAATATATTAATATGGAATTATTATATTATGCTTTTATCTATTACTCCAAATATATATGTTAAATATTAATTGTCTTATATAATAAATACAAATATAATGTTCTTTTTCAGTTACTCTATTAATATAATACAAAAAAAAAGTGTAGTCCATGTTATAACTCTCTCCTTAGCTTGACTTATTCGAAAATATAGTATACAGATCGTGAGTTATTTAGTTATATTGTATTTTGTAGTGTGGTATATTATTATATGAGTAGTGATATTAATATTATGTTATATATTATTTATATGTAACTATATATGTTATGATTCATTATCCGTATTATTTATATATATCTTCATGTCAGACTTTTTAGATGGATTCGTGCTATATCAAACATTTGTGCTTTGGGAAATTTCATTATTATTATTTTAATTTTTATGTTATTTTAATGTAATTATTAATTACTTATTATTATTATTATATTATATTACTAACTTCAATGATCACCTGCATCTTTCGTCTTCTACATTACTTGCCTGCTTAATTAATTTATCAAAACCTTTGATGGCGAAAAACGTTATTAATATATATATATATTATATGGGTACATTCTCATCCACCTGATAACCTTACTCATTTGTAGTCATAAATTTCCTTCGGCTCTCATATGAATCTTATAACTCAAATCCCTTTCCATCAATAGCCGAAGGTTAGGTGTTAAAAAATTTATCTCATAGATAGTCGTGGTATGAAGTGACTGTATCTTGGTTATAAATATTTTTTATACAGTATTATATAGCTTACCTCAGAAATTGATAATAAAATTATCCTTGGGAAAATTCTATCTCACCTAGTGTTTCAACCCTTCCCTTACACCCTTACTACCCATTGGCTCCACTCATTCTAAGCCTATTGAATGAGAGATTCTCGTATACACCATCTCAATAGTAACTTTGTATTCTCGTTCTGTTTATCTTGCACTTCTAAACCTTAGAGGCTTCTGAAAAAGCCCGTTAACATCTATATCTTTTTGGCGCATTCATAGATGGACTATCTTCTATTTTAAATTCTTTTTATTTTATCTTCTTATTTTATTATTCCTTTCCAATATATTATTATTTTCGAATTTCAATGAATCCTCATCTCTCAGCCCATGGGCTCTTCAAATATGCTCAGGCATAGTTTTTACCAGATACCGTTCAAACCGGGTAACTAAGGGCGTTTTTATATTTAATATAGGTATTAGTGACCGCAGAAATGCCAACTTGAACTTGTCAATTAAGGACGATTTAAAACACTTTTGTATGAATAAAGTGGAAACTAAATTGGGAACTACTAACTGAAACCTATTATATAATACTATATCGTTTTGCTCGGAGTCATAAAACGCAGCGTATTTAATAACTCATAATAATCTGGTAATAAGCGTAAACTAGAGTAACTCTTATCTTCGTATCTCCTTTAAAAAGATTTTTCTCATATCGTGTCTCTCATCTATAGAAGACTAAAATGATAAAATAAATATATAATATACTTAACTATTTAATTGTTTACATTATTTTTCTGAATTGAATATTTCATTAGTGTATAACGAATATTAAAATAAAAATTCAATAATATCATTATCTAAACTCTTACGACTCGTTCATTTTATAAGAACCATTACAGCATTTACTGCATTTAATTTACCTTTTGATCACTTGATCTGGATGTGATTGGTGTGTGCGTATATAGAGTAATATGGCATGATGTGTGTTTATAGTGATTTTAGAGTACTAAAATGGTTTGTGTGTTGTATTTTTTTGATGTGTTTAATTTTATACACTAATGCTAATATAATAGCATATCTACAAAATAAACCGTTAGTTTAATCAAGCCATAAAAGCTTTAGAGTGTTAAACTACATGCACTAAATTATTAAATTAATATTATTAGTTTTAACTCGCATATATATATAGTATATTATTATATTATATATAATATATATTAATAGTAAATATATAGTAATATATATATCATATAATAATATTTCATATATATATATATGATATATATATATATTAATATTATATATATATATATATTATATATATATATGTATCATATATAATTATATATATATATATATACTATTATATATATATATATATTATATATAAATAATATATATATAAATATATATATTATATTATATATTTATATATATATAATTATATATATCATATAATTATTATAATAATATATATATACTATAATATATATATAATATATATATATATATATATATATATATACATACTCAGTATTATATATAGATATTAAAATAAATATCATTAGAAAATTTCTATTTCATTTTCACCTTATATATTTATAAGATTTTCATTATATATTGAAATGAACTAATGCTTATAGTATATTATTAATAGTATAAATTATTTTGATTATTTTATTTATAAAGCTCAGGTACTTTTCCTATAATGATTTATATATAGACTATTTTGCTTACTCCTACTTAGTAATTATAGAAATGTTATGATCCCAGGTTTCTAGCCATTGTCTTAGCGATATCGTATAATTGTCTATCTTGTGAAATCGATACCTCATGTGCATATACAATTAATTTATGATTGTCAAGGATTAGATAGTGATGAGCTTTCTTTGAGTAATAGATTGTTAGATAATTACTAACCAAATAATATGACAATCAATAATACAAATATCAGAAATTGTTGCAATTGTAATGAACCATGTTATATTTCTAGCATCAACTTGTATAGTTTTACTGAGAATTTAATCTCACTGATATTGTAGTGTGCACACACCTATATTCATTAAGTAGTATTTTAAGAAGCTATAATTTCTGATAATGAAACATTATATATATATATATATATATACATATGTAATAAATATATCTCTATATAATAGATATATATATATATATATACCTACTACTCAGCCGATCTTATTATTGTGTATTAATTTATTTCGATTGATAATGATATATTTTATCTCATCATTTAAATTCCTCTTATAGAGTTAAAATAACTTGCTAAATATGTGACTAAACCTTACTAAGTAATTAGTAATAAATTCTCTTTAACGTTAATATAAAAGAGATGGAAGTTTCTATACTGGTATTGACATTAAATAATATATTAGAGATACCTGACCAGAAATCATACTTTATTATTATAGTCATTATCTTACGTTTCGTAACGCATAGATAATTGATATAAATCGAATAATCACGAGCTGATTAACTATATAGTACTCAGTAAGTGTTAACTTATGAATATATACCTTAATAAAATACCCCAATTATTATCAGAAAAATTCAATTATATTTTAAATATAGAATAATATACAGAGCGTGCCATAATTTACTCACTCCTAATATTATAAATATAATAAATATATCTATATATATATTCAGGTAGCTCTTCGGGGCTCAACATTAAACCCACAAGAGGCTTTTTGGCTAAGTTCAAAAAAGCTCAAAGAATAATCACAAAAATCCAATGCTATTTGGCTTTTTGGCTTTTTGTGATTTTGGCTTGATTTTTGTATATGAGAAAATTGCCTAAAAGTGTATGTTTAAAGTTTTATCTTGTATAAAATACCTAAATTAAGTTCTCACTTAATAATCATTATTTTTTTTCCTTTTCTAAATGTATATATATTAAACTATATTAATATATAATATATATATAACCGTATATATAATATATATATAAGAGTATAATTATATACGTATATATATATAATTATATATTAATTATTATTATATATTAATATATATAATATATATATATAAACTAATATATATATCTAATAAATATTAATTTGTTATATTAATAATTAATATTATTATATATATAGTATATAGCTAGCTAGCTGATCTGATAATATAAATGTTACAGACTACAAAAGTAAATATGCTCAGAAAAATTCGAGTACATACCGGTTATAGCCTGCTCAATTAATTTAATACGCACCCGAGTGTAAGGTCAGTAAGAGTAAACATCTTACATATTAAATATAAAAAATACAGATACCAAAAAAAAAAAGAATATGTAATTTGTAATATATATAGATCAAATTGCTTTCAGCTTTTAATTTATGTGATATGGAATACGTATGTCAATAGTGAATATATCCAGTAATTTACAAAAATATAAGAATATAAGAAGAAACCATTTAATATGAACTTTTAAAGGGTAAAGACTCCCCATCAATTTAGCATACAGTTGTTCCGGCGGTACTAATAATTATATGGCCAAGATAAAATGACTAATCAAGAATATTTAGGACCTTAGACCTATATTAGTTACTTATATTAAGATAGTGAATATGACAATAGTTGTATATTAATCTCTTATAATTTCATATATATATGATAGAGTGATAGTAAATAACTGAATTATTTTAATAATATATCAATAGTTATCCTCTATCTGCAGCACTTCGTGCTCAACTCGACTCTCAAATTTATTAAACGTTGATGTTCATCGACAAAGCTTCTATATGAAATCATTTTATTTATACTAAGACTAATCTGTTTTAATGAACTACAAAAAGTGATAAAAGTGTAAATTTAGATCAATTTAGGCAAATATTTAAACTTTTATTCTTTTTCCTATTTTATTATCTTCTTTTAAATTTTATCGTAATAAATAATTTCCATTTAAGATGCCAAAATGAAAATATTTAACTTAAGTGCTTCTTTAATATAATCTAACTCTTCCTCGACGATTAGCTATCCGGGAGGCATTGATATTTTTTAAAAATATCCAAATATATCGATATTTCTTCCTTGGTTGGTTATTTGGGCATCCCTAATTTAATGCGTGTAAACCAAGAGCCATAATACAAAGAATATTCTATGTTTGTGGCCTAAATGCCCCCATTGCCAAAATATATGGATTAATAATGTCCGAAATACGCCCATGATTTAAGACTTTCATGCTCAAGCGAATGTGAAAACAATCCTATTGATTGTAAAGAAGCCATCGACTCTCATGGAAAATGTATGGATCTGACCCACCCCTTTTAGTATGACGTTTACCATCACTTCTTCTGTTGAGAGATTTTGTAGCGAGTCGCTCAATGCTTCTGCCGATCCATCGAAGTCCTTGTTAAGGTACATTAGTATCTTTAAAATTATGCCTAAGATGAAGGTTAACCCCTCCTTTGAAGTATGAGTCAAATGCCCTGTGACATAGTGAGACACTTTGAAGATAAAAAAAATGTATACCAATTATTGCATCAATAGTACGTGTACATTAAAATAGCGGCAATCAAATGCATATTATTATTAATATATTCATCAGTTAGACTCAGGTCGTCAAAAAGATAGACCGTCCTAGAATATTTGAACTATCAGCTCTGCAAATTGATTGCATAATAACCTTCAACTTCATATAAATAAATATTGCTTTTATCCAGCTAAGCTTGAAATGCTTAAAATTTGAATAGAAATTTTTTAATCTTGAGTTCCAATATTAACCTTAGAAAATTTGCTGGTGCCTTTAATGTAGTGAGGTGTTTAGGTGCCTCAAATGAAACGTCTCGTGTGGCCTATAAGTGCTGCGGGAAATAGGATTACCACAGTCGTCTTGTTATGGAATAAATTAGTAATGGTCGATTACGATATTTACCGAACTGTAAAAAAGTAAAATTAAAAAAATATTTTGAAATACATCATATACACTTTAGAATTTCTCAAATATCATAACTACAGAGGAGGAGATATCAAAAATTACTTATATTTTGTTTAATTATAATAGTCATATTAGACTAATACTTCTGAATAATCAGTTAACATATTTTAATTATTATTCTAACTATTATTATTATAGATATACTATAATTATTTAATTTCCCTATTTAAAAGTATTTAACATTTAATAGAACAGAAAGTATATTAATAACAAAGTGATATGTTTCTTAGAAAAAATTAGCCCGGATACACTTAAAACTATAACCACGCAGCTATCCACAAAGCCAAAAAAAAACCAATAGCAAAAAAGCATGTGGCTTTTGCGCCATTTGGTACTTTTACGTTGTGCTAAACCTCATTTAAAGATATTAATATATATAATTACATATATATTATTATATATATATACTATAAATATTAAATTTTATATTATATATATATCATATATATATATATATTAATTATACTATATTATTACTTATATATATATATATATATATTATATATATTACTATATATACATATTAATAATATAATATTATATATATTATATATATATATAATATTAATGAAATGCGAGGGTATAGTATACTATACTATGGTATACTCGTCAATTATCCCGCATATACGCATATATTATTAAATAATCTCCCTGTACACTTCCTGACTAATCCTCTGC
The DNA here is from genome assembly GCA_015478945.1 of Trachelipus rathkii. NCBI lineage: Eukaryota > Metazoa > Arthropoda > Malacostraca > Isopoda > Trachelipodidae > Trachelipus > Trachelipus rathkii. The sequence goes on along the minus strand of JABUQX010068051.1, from coordinate 1,981 downwards.
ACGCTCATGACCTTAGTACGGTAATGTTACGTATAAGGATATATATTATATTTGTGATCCGATAGAATTATGTCCGATATTTATAATAATATAATATATTAAGAATGTCTAGAATAATGTAGAATAATGTAGATAAATAATGAGACATATTACAAGTGATATTGAATAGTCCTATATTCGCAACTAAGCGTGGCTCAGTTCTAGACGCTTTCTCCTAGTAAGCAGAAGAATTCACAATGTTATGCATAAATGAATTGCAATCAGTCCTTAAAACAGAAGAAAGTAGAAAAATAGGCTCTCATTTGAGGTATACAAAAGGTCTCTCTTTAGCTCTCTTCTACACTCAATATGGCGACCTCTCCTCCGCTATAGACTCCTATTAACATGTAGCACGTTTACATTGGAAACGCGTCTATTTATTATTAACAATGTGTACATTACTATAAATCTAATGTGAATAACAGCGCAAGAAAATATAAATCACTTCGCATGTTAACATCCTGCGGACTCAAGCTATTGAAAACCATGTTGAATCACTGCATAGCCAAAAAAATCAGGCCTCTTCAACCTCGAATAATCCAAATTATTCTCTCTCTCAATATAAAATATTAAATTTAATTAACAACTATAATCATCTCTAATCTCAAGGTAGATGAGCTCAATCTTGATAACATCTTCAAATGAAACTGATGGATGTTTAAAAGAATGAAAGATGTATTAAAACTAGTTAAAGCCACATTTGTTCTGTGGAATTATTTTTTATACTATTGCAACTTAGATCCCGTTATAAAGCAAGTTTTTGTTTAACACAATATTAGAACAAGTTAATCGTCCTTTTGTGTTACAATTAAAAAATCAATCCGAACCAGTCTATTAATCGCCACTCATTAAAAAAATAAAAATAAACGAAATCAAATAAATCTCAATCATTATATCATACATGATTAAATCTAATAAATCAATAGTACATATCATGAGATTTCACAGTCAGTTATGTGAGATTAGAAGAAACATCAACCTTGTCAAAAAGTACTGTGAAGATATTATTGACAACTGATGAATATATATCTCCAGAAAAATACGATATAAGATGAATACGATAAAATTAATGATTACTATCATATTTGTTTATGGAAAAAGTTATGCAAATTACCCATAGATTAGAGTTAAATAACTTATGCATAAGTGTGAATAATAACTTGACCTGTCCTCACAACATTATGTTTCACAATAATTTGATATATAGAAGAGTATACTGTATCAACAATGCTGTAGTAGCTAATATATATGTTGAAAATGGAAACAGATACTCTCTGCAGAAAAAGTCACAAGAAAAAATGAATAGTTCCTCACAGTAGTACTATATATTTATCCATCTATACTTATTATTGAATATCGTTCAATACATAGAGTCAATAAGTATATAATTAAGCCACTATGTAATATTTCACTTTCGATTACGTAGTCGGAAGTTATGGGGTCATAATAGTATGAGTTTAGTGGGTTGATTTAGATATTTATCACTATTCCCTATAAGGCTAACCTTATATATATAAGTACAAAATACTAATGTTTAATTATTAACATACAAAAGGTTATTAAATATTCAATATAATAACGCTATGTAATATATATATATCATCATATTATTAATATATTATATATATATATATATATATATATTTTATATATATATATATATATAATATAATTTATATATATTAAATATATATATAATTTATTTTTCTAATTATAATAAAGTTAAAATATATATAATATATATATATATATTATAGTATACTATATAATATATATATACAGTTATATATATATATATTATATATATATATAATATACTTTATTGATAATATAGTAATATAATGTGTTTTAGCTGTTTAAGGTGTCGTAGTGTAGGTGTACGTGTGTCAGCGTTGCTGTGCTGCGTGTGTTTGTAGTTTATGTATGTTTGTTTATTATTTTA
>JABUQX010068050.1:7500-37430 GCA_015478945.1 Trachelipus rathkii | reverse complement strand
ACGTCTCTTTGATTTCAAAATATGGCCATTCGATACTCTCTGACAACTGTATCGATATGATTCGCAGGATCCTTCTTTGTTTCTTCTTTCTGACGAACTTCCACTCCGCACTCCACTACTCTTACTATATTAAAATCCATTTTCCTGTTAACATTCTTCCGTGATTCATAGTGAGGTTGTAGCGTCTAAAGCTGAACTACCATGAAGTTGTACCTCTTTCCTTTTATTACAGTTCTTATGACCATGCCAGCATACCAAGTCCGATGGGTACTCTCAGAGAAACACTTTTTTTTATGCCAATATAAAAAAAAAGCAAGAATTTATAACATCGCCATTTATTTTATTTTTAAAACGACTTCTCACCGCCATTGCGCGCAACATCGCGTCTAACTGATATATTACTAATTTCTCTCTGTACATTATCCATCTATTTACTTCATAGTGAAAGGTTTTTTGGAATTCTCTCTACATATAATGGTAATTTTCCCTTCAGGCCATTGAAACGTTTTTATAGTAGATCGAGATCGTGTAGCATAAAGATGCAATCGTTGTGCATTCAACAAGACAGTCAATATTAAAATCTTTTATTAAAACTGGCTCGGGACCTTTCTTCCAAAACCATTTTCTAAAGCACGATATAACATCCTGTATTTGCTACTTTTCGCCATCTTCGAAAATACTTGTAGGTGGTAATCTGTCTTATCTCTCAAAGCTATTATTAAGTACCCCTGAAAATTCTTCGCCGTTTCATTAAGTTGACACCTTAATTTTTACCAAGCTTTCAAACATGTGTGCCTTGTCGCTTGGGAATAAGTCCTTGTGTATTGTTACAATGTATCAGTTTCCTTTCATTTAAAAATGTATAAGGGATAAGAAGCTCCTAGCTGGTCAGCGTATTATTTTTATTCATCCTCAATTGACCCATAGCATTTAGCATTGCCGCTTTTCAGCGCACATGGTGTTGAAAAAAAAGCAACGTGTCTCTAAAACATATATTTGGTATTAGAGACCATTGATAATTATTTATTATCCTCCTTTTTATCAGGACTACTGCTAATAGCTTTTGGAAATCGTGTGTGGCATGAGTATGTGAATCCGTCTACTATAACAGTAATGAGCATATAATGTGAAATTTGATTGATCAACCTTGCGCCGTTATGGGGCGGGCATACATCCACTTTTGACCTTTTTTCTCTTCTCCTGAAAAGTCATTATAAAATCATAATGAACTGTTTACCGGTAGAATATTGATGGATTTTCTCATCTTTCTATTTTTAAATGTCTCTACTTTATCGTAACCAGATGGATCCACAATTGATTTTACGCATTTATTTCTTACCCTTTTCTGACTCTCAATTCATTCGTATGGCATATTTCAGCCAGCATATCATTTTTGAGACATGCGTCTGAGAAAACCTCCGAAGTGGAAGAGGTCTGACTAACCTTGTTTTTTTCGGTTATTCGTCCGTTAGCATTAAACCACCTTGTATACATTGAATTGGGTAGAGTGTGCTTACGGATAAACCGTCTGATAGAGCGGATAACAGGTTAAAAGCAATTTATTAATTTCCTTTAAGGTCTAGCTGCCACCATTTTATATACTTTCCTTATGCAATAGTTTTTATCCTTCTTACATCTTGTCATCGTATCATTCTTCATGTTATTTTTTCTTATCACATATAGCACACGTGTACGCTGTCGTTCTTTACGGTTTCCAACGTTATTTTTCTACAATGTCTACATATAGTGCAATATTGCTTTAGTACAAATCGTGTTTTTAAAAAGGCTCCATTGCTGTTTAGCTTTTATGTTGTGTTAGACACAGTTTTTGCAAATTTTTATTTTCATGCATGTTGTGTTTATTATCTTGATGATGATTTTTTAAGAGAGCCAGGAGTAAGCTCATTTAAATTCTGTTAAAAATACTCGAATTTACAGTCGATGACATCTAAATTGTATAGATTATCTGATCGATACTCGAATGATCCCCTACATTTTTTCATCCTAGACATTGCCTGCATCAGGTAGTGCTCACAGGTGAGGTTTATGCGGGATACCTCATTGATTTACTATTGGAAAGTGTTAGCAATTACAGTACAGAGGATTCCATTCATATATGCCCATTCTTTTTCTTGGCTGTTCTCAAAGCACAGCTTTTTAAATTTTCCTAGGGAACAGGAGAAGTCAGTTCAAGATCTATTCGTGCCGGGACCATCATATAATGAACATGAAGGGACGTTCCTGATATATTCATTTTGAAGGTGTTTATATATTATTTTTTTTAACGTCACATATACCTTCAGGCCCAAATACTATGACACGACATTTCTCGATGTCTTCGATTTTTTTGAAATCGGTGGATATAAAAGGTTTATCATAATCCAAACCGCATGCATTGGCTAACTTCCTAGCCTCGCTTTCAATTGTACTAGATTTTATGCTTCTGGCTTTCATTCCGTTTCTTACTGTTTTTTTATAGAGTATAATTGCTCTGAATGCGCAGCCTGTAGACCCTTCGAGTAGATGGCTTTTAGGAATATATGGATGTTCAAAACTAATATTTGAAACCTTTAATACATCTGTATTTTTACATTCATTTTGCACAGCAGTGTTATCGCTCAAGCCCTTTCCTTCGGGTGTGCGGAAAACAGTTGCTATGACTTTAAATTTAGCGAACGATGCTTTATTGCCTGATTGAAAAGAAAGCTGAAGACGTCTTAAAATTTCGGCTACAGCATTACCTGTAGCTATCTATCGCTCGATAATTTATGTCTTAAGATTCGTGTGTCAGATATAATTTCAGAATACAGACTCTACATTCTTCTAGCGCTAAACGTGAAAAATAGTTTATATCACCCACCCGGCATTCTTAATGCATTATAACCAACATCTTGTTTAATCTTGTAATACTCCATTAATTATAATATATATACATATCTTTTAAATACATGGACGCGCTTTCTTCAAAGTTATTCTCTTCGATGCCCTGACAAATTAATATTATTGTAAATAGAAACGCTCTTTCATCTGTAATTGATACTTGCAGAATAATGTGTCTGCATACTTATCACATTGTTGAAACTGAATTTCTTCCATTAGACAGCTGGATATTATTAGATCCTTTAAGCTATAATTGGAGATTATTTTCTTTACACGGACTTGTCTATATTAGGCATTTCCACTAGTGCTGTTGAATTTGTATTAATACCATTCCATAATTTCTCGTCGAATAAACATGTAATGTAAAATCAGAAAAGAAAATATAAATCTCATAAACGTCTATTTTAAGAGCTAATACAGAAAATAGATAGTGTTTTTATTCACGCTTCGAAATTCCTATCCTCTCGATGTTGAAATGAGGATATTTTGGATTTCAATCCTTTATATACTCTCAGCCACTTTACAGGAATTTGATTACTAGTCCAGACATAGGTAATTACTTACCCTCGAAGGGCTGCATCTTATTAAAGAATAACTCTGCTTACTGAGGGAAAAAAATTAAACATAGAGCAAATAACAACTAGTAATGTCTTTTCTAGAGCAATCATATCAATAATGTAAATGAACTTAAGCTAAAATAATAGCAATGGATGATAATTAATGCTGATGAAAATTTATAATAATTAATCAATATATAATAGATAATTAATAATAATATAATAATAATTAATAATTAAGAAATATAATAATACATAATAATAATCAATAATATAATCAATAGATCAGGAAATTAATAATATAATTTAATAATAAAAAAATACAGAATGTAATTAATAATAATAATAATAATAATAATAATAATTAATAATAATCCAATAATAATAATAATAATAATAATAATAATAATAACATAACAAAGAATAAAAACTAATAATCATATAATAAAATATAATTAATTATAATAATAATAATAATAATTAATAACAACATTCACACCCTTAACAAAATAACAACAACAACAACCAATAATCAATCAACAAAGTTTGGTCTGCAAGCAAAATTAATAAATAATAATAATAATAATAATAATTATTAATAATAATAATAATAATAATAATAAAATAATAATAATAACCAATATTTTTCAGTTTTTATACCCATAGTTTTTCCCCCTTGAAAAAACCCTGAAAATAAACCAAATTCCTAAAATTATAAAGCCAATAAATTCCTAGTATAATATAATAAGTGTTAGATGCATAATTAGTCGTGATTGTGTTATGATTTGGGTGTATTACTATTAATATATACTATATATATAAGTGTGTATGTGTGTTGTGTGTGTGTGTGTGTGTGTGTATGTGTGTGTGTGATTGTATGTGACAGTGGGTGTAGGTATTGTTCTAAATATAGTAAATATATTAAAACTAAGTATAGTATATATATATACTTTATATTATATACTATATAAGACGGGTCACATAACTATTGTTGATGTGTATGTATGTTTATATATATATGATTGTGTATGAATAGGGGAATTTGTTTGTGTGTTGATATGTGTGTGTGTATATATATATATATTATATATAATATTTATTATGTTAGTGTGATGTGTGGGTGATATGTGTGTTGATGTGTGTTTTTTTTTGGTGTGTGTGTGTTGTGTGTGTGTTGTGTGTAGTGTGTGTGTTAGTGTGATAGTTAAGGTGTCATGTTGCTATATGACCGAAAGTTATAATATATATATATATAGTATATTTTGTGTAAGCAGTCATGAACCAAGGAATTGAGAGATTGCGCACTACATATGAACAGTGAGAGATATATAATATATGAAGTGAAGAAGAGTATATATAAGTAGAGATTAGAGATATTAGAGAGAAATAAGAGATATATATATATAATATATTAAATATATATATAATTAATTATGATAATAATGTGGAATATGACTTGCTTTGTCTCTCGGTGAGCTTCGACTTCTGCCGATAGGTGGGAGCTTAATCGTTGATGGGATGAGCAGGTTCGTTCCCTCTTCGACTAAATTCTTCTCTCCTCATAATCCATGCTTCGATCGTGCTGTTCTCTGGCCATTAGGCTAGAGACACAGTGCGTATCGGGAAGGGAAAAATTCTCGTTCCCTATTCACTCTTGCTAATTTTATTCTGCTAGAAATCGCTGCAGGGATATTCTTCGACGATGCAGAAGAAGAAGCGAGAAAGAGAGAGGGCTTATACAGAATCAAAGAGAAAAGGGCGAGAATGACTGAAGAAACGCAATGAACACGAGAAAATGGATGATCATAGAGAAAGAGAAAGGGAGAGATGAGAGAGAGAGAGAGAGAGAGACGCTGACGAGAGACAGAAAGACAGATGATTCTGGGGCCGATGAACAATTGGCCAAAAAAAACGATCTCGTATAGAGCAAGAAGACTTCTGTGAAAAGATCTGATGAGAGACATTGATCCGATCGACTTGAGAGCGATGTATTCGACAGAATTTTGCCATTGCGTGTAAAATTCAGTAGGCAAATATGGTCTTATTGTCCCCATTTTTAATTTCCTTCAATCTCTGAGAGCATCTCAAAATTTCTAAATCTCGCCAACTGAAATTCCTATTATTAATTAGCATTTCCTAAGTGGCCAATAATCACTATCGTGCATATGCTTACAGGAGAGAGCTTCCCACATCTATTTCCATTGTTTCCCCTAAATTCATCTATAACCCATATATACATGGATATAATGATATCTGGCTATTCCCTCCATATAACCTATATACTAATATCCTCCTTATTATATCTCTCTTACTACAGGTGTATATCTCTAATATGTACTCTTATTGTGTGTGCACTGTAGTATTATACTAATTATCATATATATATATATAGATATATATATCGTAGTATATAAGTTGTTAGTTAATTAGGTAGGCTATATAATTATATATATACCTGAAATCTTATATATATATATATATATATATATATATATATATATATATATAACGTAAATCGTTAGAGTAAAGGTATACTTGATATTAATATATATAGTAATATATGGCTATAACCGGATATATGCTAAGCCTCTGTTTACAAGAGTTATATATATAGTATATATATTGAACTTCTGCTGGGTTGCTCCGTTGCTAAATCACCCGCTACACCTCGTATATATATATTTCATGCTTAACTAGCTCATTAATATGTCTCAATATATATATATACTTATATCATCTATCTTATTCCTACTCTATATATAGTATATGTGTTGGTTTTATTATATTTAAAAAGCATAACTAGCTCATATACTATAATGTGTGATCCGATACACTTAATTTCCTGATAAAAAAAGGAATCCGTTACTGCACCTTCTATAAATCACCTTATATATATATATATGTATATTTAAGAACTACTTTGTCAATATATATATAAATATATCTTTAATAAGATTCTTTAATCTAATAAATAATATACTGTATATATCTACATTTTTACTTCTTCTAATTATAATTCTATATATATAGATTACATCTGGTATAGGTGAATTACTTATTCATTCACTTTTATATATATACTTTTCCTAGATCGCCTAGTATACAAGGCTTATATACTGAGCTATAGTATAGTATATTTTATCATCAAGCGTTATATAAATATATCTTAACATGTATAGCGATATAATAACTTTACTACTTTATTTATATATATTATCCTTACTGATAATATATATTAATGTTATTATCCTGCTTACCTATATACTTTTATATAGGAACTATTATAATATCTAGGTTAGAGGTAACTATTTTAGTACGTATATTATATATAGTGTATATATATATATTAAGCTAAGTACTATTGACATTATTATATCTATAAAGCATTATTATTAGATATATATTAATCCAGTATATACGGCTTATATATATAAAATTATTTAATATATATGTGCATAACGTCATATAGTCACTGCTCCTATATCCAAGTGGACTCATCTCTCCTTTGGTATATATTATATAGTTTATCTCATCTATTATACTCTTACTTTGTTCTACTTATATATATTATATAATTATGTTTACTAGTATTTTTCTTTCAATAATATCGTCATATTCCACAATTTCATACATTTAAAATAGTATATCTAAATATATATTGTTATGTTGTATATATATATAATATTATGGTGAGTATATAGCGATATACTTCTTTTACTATTTCACTTCTTTATATCTGTCTAAATTAAGTATGTAGTTATACTATTGATTTTATACCTTATACTAAGTATTAATTAATATATTATATTGGTTCTATGTTACTTTATCTTCGAATTTTTTTGATGAATCTTACTTATCATATTATTAATTGTAAATCTTTATATACTCACCTGTAACACATTACTATTAAATTCATATATATTAATATTCTAACTCATTATATATATAAATATATATGTCACGTATATATTCATCCACCCTATTTACTATTCTATGAAGATAACGATGATATTATATTCAATTAACTTAGCTCCTTCTTTTATAACTTTCTTAAGAATTGCCTCTCGTATATCATTAAATTTACATTATATTATATCTACGTAATTCTCATATTATATATAATTCTTCAGCTGTAATATTCTGGTATAGATATTAGATTATTATATAATATTTTATTCGTTAGTATTATATATATAATATATTAATAGGTAGTCTGATCTTATTGAATCCTTATTTAAGTGTGACCAATTATCAAATCTTTTAAAAAACTCAATAAATTTACTAATCCAAATTATTACCCTTTATCTAAGACACCTAATATATATATATATTCCAATATCTATTTTCCTATATAATATATACTATACTTTCGTATAACTTATGATAGTATATTATTTACTCTCGCTTCTCCATTATATATATATATATATAATTAATAGTATATTTGACAATATATATATTTATAAATAATGATATATGAATAATATTTGGTATACCTTATATTATAATAAATACTATATACTATATATTATAAAACTAAAATATATAAATATAATATGTTTATATATATATATATACTTTTATATGTTGACTTATCTTTCAACAATATATCATCAATAATATAAATGTTTATACCTATATATATATATATATATATATTATATATATATATATTATATATATAATATATGAGTATATAGCTATATATATATATAATTATTATATAATATTAGAAGGTGGGCATAAGCGCAAATGAGAGCCTACGTAAGATATTGGAAGTGTATAAACCATTCTGAAGTGTATTGAAATGCTGTAAAATCTTTACCACGAAGGTACCTTCTCTCACTATGGAACCTGTCTTCCGTGATAATTTCCCAGTGAGGTACTGAGGAATGGAACTTGCTGTGTTATTAAGTATAAACCCCCATTAGCCAATCTCTCCGGTCTCGTTTTGTATGTAGTGTTTGTTCTAGTCATTGCTCTGAGAATTCCTACAGTGATGCTTTGAGCGAGCGAAACCATGGCATCTCCAGCCCATTCTTCAAGAACAATTATCTTTATGAAAACGGGAAATGAGTTGATGCCTATACCAGAACACTCTTGGTAAGAGTGCGAGAGGCGAGATGCCGGAGGTCCCCTAAAGTATCACATATAATTTGGAATAATGATTAAATATCGTGTGTATTTTTTTTTTTTTTATTTTTTTTATTCTTTTCTTTTTCTCATTTTGTATAATCTATTTTATATTTGCATCGTTCAATTAAAATTTAAAAATAAGTCGTCTTTAAAAAACTTGCGTCTTAGTTTCGCTATTTCTTTTTGTTTTTCGGACGTCCCTCAGAGCAATTTGTGTGTTGTTTTTTTAAAAATTAAAATTTGTAGGGGTTCCGTAGTGGGCTCGATTGCGACTTAGCGCGCGAACAATTTTTGAAAAATTTTGACTCTTTATGGCCTCTTTTGCCGCTTTTGCAGACTTAGAGTTTGTTTGGATCATGTCGCGCGCTTTTGCGTCTACTGCAGATATTTACACTTTTTCGCACAATAATGTATGCGCTTCTTCACTGCTGCGAGATCTAGTTTTTTCCACCGTGGCGGCCTGTCTAGCGCGTTTGCCCGCTATCGTGAAATTTTTAATAATGTTTGTGGCCGCCTCCCCCCTCCCTTGCTGCTTTATCTCTTTTCTATAGGATCTACAGCGAAGTACGTGACAGTATAAATATATATATATTATATAAGTGCTCTATAGATGAGTATAGTAGTATACTTTATTCACTTACGACTATGTATTAACCTCCATACTCACTTATTTTATTATAATATATACGTTATATCGTACCTATAAATATATACCTATAGTATATATATTATAAACATAGGTATAGTATATATTATGTATCTATTATATTGACGGAAATTGTGTTCTACGTTATTAACGGTTTCTTTGATAATAAAATATAATGTATGAAGCAGCTTGTCATTTCATGATTGAGATATCTATTTTTTGTTTTATTCGAGCAATTAATATTGTTTAATATATCTCTGAACTTACAGGCCTTAGATAGTTAATCAGTAACTTATACTAACTAGCGCTAAGCAGGAGAGCATAGGTTGTATATATAACGCTAAAATTTTAATATTATTACAACAATAAAAACATTCCGTGACAAGCTGTTTTTACACAGATTATTTTGCATTTTATAAAAACTACAAGCGTATGGGACATAGTTGTGTTTGTTCTTGCCCGTTCCTTGAATTTAAACATGTATAGAAACAAAAACAAAAGTTGTTTACCGTACCTCAACTTAAACCATTAGCTTTGTTTTAAAGGTGAATTAAAATTATATCATTTATCAGTTAATCATCGAATTACCTACAATATAGTTAGAATTTATAAATTAAAAATTAACTAATACTAATTCCGATGAATATTCAATTACTCACAAAAACAAAATTTCTCCCGTTTAATGATATTTGCCTGGTTCAAGAGCTTTTAATTTAGTAATAAAGCTGTTCCGGCTGAAAAAGCGTTCTCTAAGAATCTGTGTAATTTGGGCTATTATCTGGAGCATAAATCAGCTCAGCCACACATCACCACACTATCATACTACAACTTACAGTCACGACTACCTACAGACCTCACACATTCACACACCACAATACGAAGGCGCGCGAGTATATGAACACCCCTACTTCCTATATATTAGGTATATATATATAATATATATATATATATAATCTAATTGGACAAATTTTACCGTGAAAAAAATTTACCAAATTCACTTAGACATGCGACTTTTAAACCCCATTCCAGTTCCCATTCTAGTTTCCAGAATTAAAGTTTCCAGAATTTAGTCTTCCCAACCAGTTCATTCAAAATTTATCCAGATTATGAATATCTCACTTAGAAAGTATTTCAACTTCTGAAGTACATGAATGGTATTAAATTCACTTGGACTTAACTAAATATATATATATTATATTATATATATATATATATATATATTATATATATATATTAAAGTATATATATTATATATATATATTGGGTATTTATTGAATATACATGTATATATAATTATATATAATATAATATATATATATATTAATATATATATATATATATCATATTAATATATATTATATATATATTATATATATAATATATATTAAATATAGATTATATATATATATATATATATATATATACAATATAGAAACGATATATTCATTTATAACATTGACTTAACTAAAAACATTCGGTTTTATTTATAGTTATGAATGTATATTATTATCATTAACCAAAAAAGTATTGACATTACATATATATATATTATTAATATTTAATATATATATATATGTACTAATATTATATATATATAATACTTACTTACGTATATTTATATCACCTCTTAAAGCTACTTTTTCTGTGGCATTATGTGTTAAACAATTGCTAATTGTTCGAGGGGTTCTCCTCCGCATATGCAATATAATTATTGTCGGCTTCGGCAATCAGTTGTTGCAACAAAACATCAGGATGCTTTAGAAATATACAATAGTCTAAGCAATAGATTTTTATTTGTTTTACCTTCATTGCGACATCGGCGCACCCATTCAGTGTCAAATGATTCATGATGTTATATGAAAAACACTATTGAGCTTACCATACACCTGTAATAAAACAGAAGTCATGTTAAAATCAGAGGTAATGTATAATCAGGAAGAAAATACATTATAAATTACCATACACATTTACCCAAACCAACATTTGCAAGATTATTAGTGTAAATATGCAATTTTGCTCATCAATTAATAAAAAAACTAAGTTTTTTAAAATTGGTGAATTCAATTCATATGTACGACTCCCAATTTATCTATTTAGACAAATCGAGCAATACCAAATAATATTCCTTCCCTATCGCACTCAGCTGGTTCGAACATTTCAAAACGCCCCAACATACACACTGCTGTTACAAGTATATACCTAAGTTGCCATTAGCTTATATATATATATATATATATATATATATTATATATTATATATATATAATAATATATATATGAGTGTATTGTATGTTTATTAACCTCATCAACTATTGGATAATATATATAAACAATATATTTATATAACTACATATCTATATATTATTATATAGTGCATATATAATAATGACTCATAGACTTTATATATTATTATAGTAATTCAATACTATAATTCTGGTATGCGAATAATGCATATCGATATGCCAAGCGTATGAACTAACACATTACACAAAAATATAACCATATATATAATATATATTAATTATACCATAATTTAGAATATTTACTGAGGTATTAAATACAAGCCTTAATATATATATTATATATATATTATATATAATTTAATATACCAGTGTATATATATATAAAAATAAAATATAATAATATATTATTACAAATAAATAATAATATAAATTATTATATATATATTATAATATATATTATAAATATATAATAATAATATATTAATATTAATTATATTAAATTAATATATATATATAAGTATATACTATATATGTTAATTATATAGATGATAATATTTTAAGTAACTGCCCTTGCTGTTACTTAAATATAAATAAAATATATATAAATTTATAAATAATTAAAATAAATATATATATATATATTATATAATATAGCTATTTACATGATAGCCTATATATTGTATAATAAGTTATCGATATTAATTATTTGATTTTATATTATAAAGTATATAATCTTATACAGTATAGAATCGCGCACTTACATTCCCCAAACAGCCCGTAGATCTGTACCCTACAAGTTGCCAATAATTGGACATATTCATAATGTTATGTATTCGGGGTATAGTATCTCTTATCAGGTCCTTATTACTTAGTAATATATATATAATATTAATGAACGACGGTATAGTGAGGGTAAGTACTTTCAGTTACACCCTTCCTATCATGTCTACTTATATACCTATATTTAATACGGCTCGTAAAGCCTACTCCCTAAAAAAATGAAATATATACTATTAATATATATATATATACAATAGGATAATAATATAATATATTATATATATAATATTATAATATGTATATAATATATAAGGTATAGGTCATCTGAGCCTATAGTAATTGATATATATAAATATACGTTATATTATAGGTAGTAACATATATATTACCTGCCCTTGTGTTGTGTATAAGGTGAGGGTATTAAAGTAATAGTCCCCTCCCGATATTATACTCCTATTAAACCTAGAGGCCTATATATCATATTATACTAGATAAGAGTACCCCTAGACAAACTATATAGATATTAGTACTTATAGCTACAGTAATCTTAACTCCATATTTAATTGATATTATACTATATAGATATATAGTAATTTTTAATAATATATATTTATAAAAACATAATATAGTTAATTATCATAATATATATTATATATTTAATATAGTATATATATATATTATTATAATATTAAAATATATTATAAGTTTTTATATTATTAACATTTATCTGGCTATTAAATAAGTCTTTATAATATTAATATCGTCTGATATTCCAAATAATATATATGTATATCTTGGTTTTTCTCATGTTAAGTCCTCCTTACTTTTCGATATAGTTTCGCAAATGGTAGATTATCTCATAAAATAAGATCTTTGAAATATATCATTATCAGCCTTGATAATTAACAAAACAAAAACTGAATATAAAAGCTAAAAATGTACTGAACTCATATGCTAACTATAATAATAATCACCTAATTTTAGGCACTATATAATCGTAAAATCACCATAATTATACTATCAACTATTATTTATATAATTATATTACCTGCCGCTTTTTGTGTTAATTTTACTAGTTATATGACGTGTATATATATAAATACCTCAATTATAAGTATACTTACATACTCTAAACTATACTATTTTACTCTAATATATATTAATGTATATATATATATACAGTATATTATATTAGTATATATAATGATTATATATAAAGTTAATGATCTTATATATATATACTATAACATATATCACATAAATTATAACAAATATATTATATATATTTATATATTATAATTATATATAATATATATATAATATATATATTATAATATATATTATTATATTCATATATTAATTATATAATATATATATATTACTTGTCATGTGATATATATTATTAATGTATTATATATATTATTAATAATATATATATAAATATAATATATTATATATTAATATATATATATATATATATTAATAATATATTATATTAATTATATATATTATAATATTTATTAATACTTATAATATAATTAAATTATTTATTTATTTATCAATAATACCAATTATCCCTATGCTGTAGGATGGTGTTGGTGTATGATAAGTTTTCAAACTTATTATATCATCACCATTCACGAAAAGATAAATATGAATAGAAGAGGGTTTTCACCCATTGCTATCAGGCTAAGAGAATTAAAGTTATTTTCTTCCTATGATTCTACGTTTTCACGAAAAGCAGAATCACTTTTTCTAGTACAATTATAAAGTTTCAAAGTTATTCTCTTATTTTTTAAAATAATTAATCCAAATTTATTCATAAAAATAATTAAAAGATAATAACTGCCTAAAAAAAAAAATTGTCTGATCCCCTATTGGGCCTTTATTAAATAACACTGATCCTACTAATTAAATAAAACTTTTAAAATTTCTGAGACATGATTAATGGTTTCCTTAATGCAATTTTTGGGTGTATGATGAAACTTAGGACCCTATTTAATACTCTCCCCTTGAAATAAATACCATTAAGTTACATTTGAAAGTTTCTACTTCTCATGCCTACATCACTTCAAAATTATAAAGCCTTTAAGAATATATTTCCATATTCTTTGTGAAATCTTATCTTCTAATACTTCTCGTTTTTCCGCTTTCCTTACCCCTATCTCTATCGCACTGCAACACAACTCCCGGAATAACCTGCGCAAATCCATAGAAGATAAATATAATATTAGATAGTAATAATATATTATATTAATAGAAATAGATATAGAGAGATATAAGAGATAGAGATAAGATAAGAGACCCATAAACTTAAATTTATTTATACGACTGCTTTCGTACTATTTAATAATATCTCGGCTCTTTTACGGTTTTTTGTATTAAAATCAATTAACACCCTATCTATCCCATGCCATGGCCAATAAAATAGTCGATAAATTCTATGGCTAGGTTATGACACAGTGTAAAGAATCATGTTCGAAGATATTATCAATTATATTAGGGTAATTATAATATATAATATTAATAAAAACTAAATATTTTTTATTATTATTTATAATATTATATTATTTAAATACTAGATAAATAATATTAATATTTACGAATATTATAAAATATTATTAAAATGACTATTAGTATTTTTATAATAAATACATTATATATCAGAGTTGGAATCCATGGACATGATTTCCTGACTTATTCATGTAGCGGTCAGCCGAAATCAGGAAACCCTCTAACTATCTCCTTATTGTATTATATTTTAGAAACCCTTCTTGACATCTTTATTTATGAATTAGAGAAGAGGTATAGTTATCCTCGAATAAATCGGAGATAAGCTTGTAGATAGAGTATAAATAAGTAATTAATTATTTTTAATTTGCAATGTCTGGACCTAAGTCAGGCATGCTTTTGAATAAATTAAATTTCCTGTTTATACAATATAAAATTTAAAACTACTATAATAATCTAATATTATATATATATATAATATAAATATACTATATATATAATATATATAATATTAATTAATATAAATATATATATATATATATATATATATATATATAAATACTATATTAATATTATATATATATATTAATAATATTATATAATATATATATTATATATATAATATTAGCGAACCCTTTATGAGTTATTATTATTTTGAAAAATTTATACTGTGGATCTCAGTAGAATAAGTCAATAATAAATATCTTGTTAAAATAGTCTATTATTTAAAAATAATAATAAAAAACGTTATAAGTCTTATAGCACCCCATTTCTCATGCTTGAACTTTCATCGCTGTGTATTCTCATAAATTAAATATATAATAATTATTCAAGCTTCTATCGGAAACATATTCGCTTTTCATTTCGAATACTAACCTTATGTCAAACTTTAACTTTTCGTTTGTCTCGTCTAGAGTATTTCTTTTGTTGTTTTCTACCAAACCTTTAAAATACGATACCTATAATTTGGTAATGACGATATATGTCATGTTCAGGTTTAATATTACGAACAAAGAACAACTGAACTGAATGCACCATAGTTAGTTTACCTCAAAGTTAGGAACTTAGCAACAGACATCCGAATATATAATTGAGGACCTATTAACTCGTATAAATAACTGAAAAGAAACTTCTGTGAGCTTTTTGATATATAATCACAGGGTGTCTAGACTCCCTACATTACGAATACGCGCAAACCGGCGAACACAAAACGATGTCGATTTGACCCTCACATCATGATCCATGTCATGGAGAACGCCTAATCTCGTGGTTTGAATATTATGTCGATGATTAACAAGATAGAACTGCCACTTACTTAATAAATAAATCCAGAAATAGCGCGTACACCTAACGCAACAAGGTTGTTTAAAAAGGGTCCCATTGTAAGAACATGAACTATATAGACAGCGTAACTCATCAAAATCTTAAAAATAAATAACTAAACGTATCTAAAAAATTAAAACAACATCATTATAAGAAGCGCTGGGCTCAATCCCGCCATGATTATTAGGAAAAATTTAAATTAGAAAAAATCTATTAACTTGGACAATAATAATAATAATAATAATAATAATAATAATAATAATAATAATAATAATAATAATAAAAATAATTAATTAATAATAATATATTTAATGAGGAGTGAATGAGCTCCCCAATCACAATGGAGATAATAATATAATATAATAATCAAGGTTGAAATCACTCATTCAATCTTTTCACATAGGAACATCCAACCTCAGGAAAATGGTAAGCGTGGGGAATCTAAGGATGATTAAAATGATTACCCCAAAAACACCCCATAGAACGGCCTACGTGAGTTAAAAATAGATAGACTATACTGACATTACCTACTATTGTTTAGAAGGGTCCGGCGAGACTGGCCACTGATCCAAGTCGCCCGGACGAGGGAGCCATATGAAGGGGAGGCCCAGGTATTTCTCATTTCACGTTGCAGGACTCCAATATACCTGCGCCAGTATTGTAGTCATCTTGTATCAGATGATTGGTAGGCGCAGGAATACCTTATGTTAGTCTGAGGGATTTGATTCGTTTCGAACGAATGTTATGCTCATTATTCAGTAAATTCCCGAAAAGAGAAATAAATAAAATAATAAATAGTAATACATGTTGAGATTTTTTTTTTTAAAGATAGATTAAGCTATTTTAAATAAGTACTGTGATATTATCTCCTTTTCTTTCTTGACTGTAACCGTCGAACGAAAGTAAAAAGGTAGAAGTGATTAAACTCCAGCCAAGAACGTTTTTACAACTTTATTTTATTCATTAAAAATAGACTTATTTTATCTTTTCTTCCCATTATAATATAGACTCAAACACTTTTTGCTGCAAATGTTTAACTTTCCTAAACTCATATTACGACTCCAATATCACCATATTTTACCCTAACCTATACCCCAATATAATAATCTACATATCGACTCCTAAACCCCTATTTCTTCCCACGGACTCGTGATTAATAGCAATATCACAGTTGATTCATCCTTTAGAAATATTCGATAATATAAGTAGTAAAACTGTATACATATTCTCATTCATAATTTTAATGGAATTATGACCATTATTATCTCGATAATTATTTGTATAATATGTTATTTATATTTTATATATATTTTATATTTATAATAATACCTAGTGATGTTATAATGCCTACTAAATAAATATTGGAAATTTAAATTATTACTTAACATTATAAAATATTTCATCAAATAAATTCAGATTAAAAAAAAAATAATATCATATAACTATATATACATTAATAGGTTATTCATATAAATACTAAATTTTCTATTTATATAATTAAGTATTGAAGTTATTATTTTTCAAAATATACAATAGAAACAATATAGAGGCGTCTTCTAATATTAATATAGTATGTATTAACCTACTCTCTCAACTATATAATACACCTCTCACCTTAGCTATTGAAGACAGAGTATTTCTCATAATAAACTAATCTATGATTTATATATTACCTTCTTTGAAAAAGGTTACCGGTTCGTGATTTGCGCAGGTGTGGACGATGATTAAGACAAAAAATATATTTTCACACCTCCCTTCTGTGGGAGGAATAGGATGATATATTAATAATTGATATGTCAATAAAGCTTAATTAGTAAAATAATTTATCATTTATAAAAATGACTCACATGTAATTTGATTTGTTTTTCCTCTTAATTCTTTACTGCTCATAATACTGAGTTGACTATATCCTTTCCTCCTGGACGCCCAATAAAACCAACAGACCTCTAAAAGTCTGGCACAATAGTTCAGCATCTAAACAATACAAAACTACCATTCAGATCTTTCAAGGAATTCATATCTAACTCTTTCTCTTCATATTAAAGTCTTTTAAACAATGGTTCCTCAAATGGTACACAACAATATTGAAACTATACAGAAACCTTTAACTTAAGTAACAATCTCCCTTTACTAAATACTTCTCTCATGCTTATTTGATCAATAACTTAAACCATCTCATAATCATCCATTCGACAACTCTCTCTCTACTCGATTTCTTCTAAGAAAACTCCTCGACGAACTTTCGTCTTCATTCTGCAACTACTCTTTTTTCTCTGATGTGGCGTAGCCCTAACCCTGTTTCTTCCTTCTCCCCATTGTCTGCCCCATCCATTACGTGCCAGAATTCATCTTCTTCTAAGCCATAAACCATCTTCCTCTCTAGGCTCTAAACAAATCTTGCGTCTCCCTATTACTACTCCCTCTAAACTCAATACTCCTTGCAAATCTCATTCATCTCTCTCGTAAGTCTCTCGACTTTCTAGGTGAAAATGTCTATCCAATACAAGAAAAAAAATTGACCAAAATAATGAAATATGAGAAATTGATATTAACATTATTTTTGTTGCATCATATACAGCCGGATTCACTTTAAATATATATATGTATATATATATATATTAATAATATTATATATATCTACCTATATATATATATTAATATATTAATATATATATATATATATATATTAAGTTATTAATATATATATATATAATATATATTAATATATTAATAAATATTATATATATTATAGATATATTAAATATATATAAGATAATTATATATATATTTATATTATAATATATAATATTAATAATATATATTATATATATATTAATATATATTATATATCCTATTTTATCTTATATATATATATATTATATAATATATATTAATTTATATATTTGGCTATTTAGTTTATCATACCTGAACCTTTTTACCTTTATTTTAATAGAAGCACAATACATTGAAAATCACTTCGTAATGTTGGCTGTTTTATTAAAAATTAATAAATAAAAATATAAATGATATCAAAATTCCTTAACTAATAACTTGATTAATGATCCTTTGCCTAAAGATTTATAAAAATTTAACATAAATGAATGCTAATAACCAAGGCAGGCCTACAAATCATATTACAATGGTAATATACCTATTAACTAATAGTAATAAATGTTTGGATAATAATAAATGATATTTACTAAATTGGCACCTCAATTTTTTATCATCTGGATGGTTTGGAAAAAATCTGATAATAAACACACACACTCACACACACACACAACACACTAACATCAATATTATATATATAATATATTATATTATATATAATATATATATTAATATATTAAATCATATATTAATATATAATATATATTATATATATATTATATAAATATATATTATTATTAATATAATATATATATATATAATATATAAATATATATCAATATTATATATAATATATATATATATATATATATATTTCATTTAAATACATTTGGTAGAGTATTGGCAATACTACTTCATATGATTGGATTGTAGAGTATAAGCCCCGACTTCTCTATCGTGATAGTTTTCATCTGGTATGCTAGTGAATCCTTTATTTCACTTAATTATTCTGCTTACATTTGTGCTTAAGTCTTACATTTAATATACTATAATTAATTTTACTTTATGTTATGTGAAATAATTACACCTAGTTTCAGAATTATCACTAATTTATTACTTACATTGACCGTAAAACTAAGTGATATTTATACAACGTCATACCGACAGTAATAACTACAATTAATAATCTGTTCGTTCACTTAATTTGTCTTATATAAACTAACAGGTATTTTAGCCAAAGCTGCGGTCTTATGGCAATATTAGTATACGTCAATACAACTTAATGTTATGTAAATATTATTATATTATTATAATATATATATATATATTAATATATATATATTATTATAGTATATATATATATATATTATATTATTATATCATATATATATATATATATTAATGTACAGTATATAATTAACTATAATATATATAATATATATAATATTAATATATATATTATATATATATATATATATATATATTTATATATAATATATATAATATTATATATATATTATATATATATATATTATATATTATATATTATATATATATATATATATATATATATAATATATATATATATAATATATATAATATATATTAATATATATATTAATATATTTTAATATATATATTAATGATATATATTATATATATTTGGACATAAAGTAGAATTTATTCATGCAGATTACTTTAATAATTGAATGTACCATCTTATTCAAATGTTAGAATAAGATTTCCATTCTGTAGTTTGGTAACCACTTTGGAACTTAATTCTAATTATCAATATGAGTATATAAATTAAATTCAATTAGGTGATAGGTTTTTAACTAATACAATATATTTATGTTGCATATAGTGATTATAATTTATTATGCAATAATTTATTATATTTACTTATATATACTATAATGTGACCCCTCATGAGTATTTTCGGTATTATATTTACCATGTGCGGGCTACCCTATTGAGTTTGGCCTACGTTCTAGAGTGTCTAGAGCGTGGAGTAAGGATATACGTATTATTAGCTACTGCTTGGACAGGTAATAGTAGTATTTTACTCGTGAGGATTCCTCTATTTATTGTTCATCGTCGTGGCGTTAATGGTCAACACTTGCACGTACTCATCTGCTATAGGTATTCACAGGATATAGTATATTAATATCCTACTAGCTAATGAGATTGAAATATATTTAGTGGTGTTTTTACAATAATACAAATATTAGATTATGCAGTTATATATATATTATAATGCAAATAATAAAATCCTATATAATATATATATTAATTAATATATATATTAATTATTTATAATATATTATTATATTATTAATATATATTATATATATATATAATATATTAATTACTTAATATATATATATAACCTATACTTAATATATTATATAATATATATCAATATATAGATATTATATAATATTAAATTATATATATATATTATAATATATTAAATATATATATATATTAATTATAATATACATATATATATATATATATATAATAATATTATATATATTAATATATATACTCTTAGTTTTTCTACACGCTATTTCTATATTTATTACAGTGATATGAATGTTTCTCATGATGATTAGAAATTTCGACAAGGGGAAAAACAAGCTTATAAATAAGTATTTCTTATTCAATAAGAGTACATATCTTATAGACCCTAATTCTCAAGTGTTATATTTACTGGATTCTAGTAGTTTACTTTAATTAGGTGAGTGTCATGGTACTATAAGTACTACCAATAGAAAATAATGTGTAGGTAAGGGAATGAGTACCTATATTATTGTTCCACCTATACGAGCGCTTTAATTAAACGCTATTATATATATATATAGATATATATATATGTATATATATATATTATACTATATATAATTATACTATATATATATATAAGTAAATAATGATATATAAGTTATTAACTGGAGATTGAGTTTGTTAATAGAGCATGTTACCATATTTTGATCATTGAATAGTGAAACGAAGCATAGCACTCTTCGCCACTTCAATATATATACTTGCTTAATTATATATTTGTAGTATGTGCTAATTAATTTCTATGCACGTTATGATGCCATTACCTATAACTATAATTATAACTGGTAAATATATATATATATATATAAGTAGCAGGAATTTTAGCCTTATAAAATATATAAACTATATTTAAAAGGGCAAAATAAATTGTATCTACCTGCGCCACATATCGAATAAAAAGGGAAGCCAAGTTTCTCCTTATAACGAACATGATAATAACTGGTCGGCGGAATATATAATATAAGTCTTTATGCTACATAAGATAATTTGAAATCTTAAAAATATATATAAAATAATCATTATCTAAATATATAAGAATATTTTATAGTATAACCAGCAACTTTGGTATAGGATGAATTTAGTAGAGCTTAAATATATCGTAAAATATCCCTGGCCTAGGCTAAGCTAGATATAAGCTTGTGGTAAAAATTTTTTAACTTTTTAAAGATATTAGTTTATTTCTTTATGTTCTAAATCTTTATATATATTTTAATATTTCTCTAGCATATAAGTTATGTTAATTGATGACGCATCAGCACCCACATTTCATTTATATCTCAAAAACTACTGCTTGCGCGCATGAGTCTATATATACTCCAAAAATCCAGTCTTACTAAGAATTCTCATTAACTGACAATTGTCAATTCTTAGCCCCAGAATTTTTTAATAATATTTACATGTTTTCGTCCAATTATATATAAAATAAATATATGCCCTTAGAAAAATCAAGTTACTTATACACTCCCGTTTCAGTAAGAAAGAAGTTTCCATCTATAGTACATATAGTCAAGATCTGTCACTGACTTTTAATACAGCAGAAAATGGTTGTTCGTGGGATTATAGAATTTTTTTATCATATTGTAGATTTTCTTACATAATTTATCTTTTTCTCTCAGTATGATCTTTATATCAATTTGTCTATAAGTCCTTATTGTGAGGTTAGGTTCTTGAGACTATAATAAAGGATATTTGAAATATAGGTGCACCTTATTAAAATCCATAGAGTCCTCTCAATACACAGGTTATTCTTTTACTAAGTAAAAAAGACCATTACCTTTGATATAAACTTTAAATTAATAAAATATAGTGCATGGTCCTTATTTCAATTATGTGGCTTTAAGGTGAAAGTATTTAGTAATTTGAATATGATTTAAATTTATTTAAATACCTAATTTTAAAGAGAGTAGTTTATTCTTTTTAATTAACTTTATAAGTAGATTATTTAAACTATGTAGTTGAGTGAATAAATAATATGTAACATGAAGTTAAGTTAAAAGCTAATAATTAAAATTTATAAAGTTATGTATCTATCTGTGATAGTGATATATACTGTGGAGACTGTTAAGAGGTGAATATATAGTGTAAAATAGATGTCAACTAATCTGCTTATGTGATTGAATTGACAGAGAATGTGTTGTTAAGTAAGGAGATTGTAAGACTGAGTTAAAGATGTATTAATTGCTATTTGAGTAAAAGATAAGTATTTTGAGTTATTGATGAGACAAAGTTAGTCAGATAGATGTTAAGGAAATAAATATAGTTTATGTTAAGTAGTGAAGATATGTCGTAGGCCTAAAGGATAGGGTAAGCGGGTATAGGGGTAGGATCATAGGATAATACATAAATAGTGATTGCACCTAGGTACAGGAAGATGTAAGAGGGAAAATGTGGTAAATATAAAAGTATTAGTATATATAATGGATATAAATAGTCTGCAGATGGTAATATATAGTAGCTTGTAGAAACTAGAAATTATATGATTTAAAGATGAGGATCCGGAAAAGTCTAGATATCAGCCTTATTGACCTGCTATATATAATAATGTTATACAGGTTTCGATACTGTCTTACCATAATGTGGAGGTATAAATCAGAGTAAGTTGACCAATATCTAAGGTAATGTTGATGTTTTCTGAAGTAGTGGAAGTGGGACTTAAGATAAATTGTCTAAAATATTGGAGACTCATATGATTATACTGAATATACCTTAAAAGATAGGACTTTATCAAACTAAGAATAAAAAGAAACGAATTGTATAATGAGTATGATATCCATAGTGCCAGAGTGTAAGATGATATCGTGGGATAGGATAGATAAGAGAGATTGATTCTACTATAAATGTTGATTCAGAGGTGATTGTGCATTTTTAGGTAATATAAATGATTTATAGTATAGGCCTAATAGTAAATGAGTCTAAGATAAAGACATAATATTAATAGAAGATTATAGGAGATTTGATATATCAGATAGATGTAAAAAAGTGCTTTATGATAGGTAGAAGGTATGCATGATTTCTGGGGATTTTTATACACTTAATAGGTTGGTCCATAAAAAATAATGTCTAAGGAATGGGGGGAGTAGTATATAAATAAATATATAGGTGCTTATTAAAGGTAGTAAATAGAAAGTGAGTTAGGAAAATATATGTATTATTTTTCTGAACACTGCATTATTATGATATTTTTGAGAATGGAGTGGTATCTCGACTGGTGACTTTTCAGAATCTCAAAGTTAAGCTTGAAAGCAGTTTTGCTTCACAATGGGAATTCACTACCGTCTGTTCCTGTAGGTCGCGTAGAACATATTGAGAAGAGTTATGAAAAATATGAAATTGCTTCTTGATGGACTCAACATACCAATTTTATATAGAAAAAAAAACATTAAATCCGTTCAAATGAAATACTAAAATAAATAATTCAATTGCTAATACATTAATAATTATAAATAGATTGATAGATCAGTTATTGACAGTGAAAACTAACATTAACAAATATGTGAATGCTGAAGTGGAAAGTATTATATAATATAGTAAAGATAGTATATAAAATGATAGTAATAATAGGATTAATCTAGAATAGATGGAAAAGGCCATATACTATTTAAAGATATTTTTATCCTCATGTAAATAAAGTTCTTAATCACATATGAGTTTTCAACTCTGTAAATCAAAGTTTTCTCCCAACTCAGTTTTTCTTTCCTGATCATCAAGCCCAGAGGAAGTTCATATATTGTATATATTTCCTCCTCTAAATCTTACATTTAATCCACAAAACAAAATTCATCTCCACTTAAGCTCGATATTTAATTTACTGTAGACTTATTTTATGTTAAATATATACCATAGTAAAATTATATATTATGATGTATTTTATTGTAATTACACTGATCTTAAATATGATCAATATAGTCAATATTATATCTAGATTTATATTACTATTTCTATGAGATTATTACAATATTTTCGAGTCGAATTATGATATAATCGCGAAATTATATTAAGATTTGATATAGTAACTATATAGTACTTACGCTTTAATTATGGAGAACTAAAATTCGTTCAATTAAATAGGGCTCACAGTATCTCTTAGTACAAATTATATTATATTATGATGATTCCTGAGGTGCACGCATTTATATAACACTAATTATCATATATATTTGATGACGTACATATATATGATTGGCTTAGATAGGGATGTAAACATACCTACTATATATAGATAATAAAATGGTGAAGCATAAACCCGACTCGGAGATACTTAGATATAACGCTATTTCAGTATAATACCTATAGGGTCGTATATGTGTTACTATATATATAATAATATTATACATTTATTATATATTCAAATATTATATGTGCCTTATTTCAAAGCGTCATTAAGTAGTATTTATATATAGGTATACTAGCATACTATATATATAGTATATAAATAATATATTTCAATATAGTTAATATTAAATTAATATATTATAATATATATATATATATATATTATATATATAGATATTAAGGTTATGATATTTATATATATAAATATATATCATATATGGGGTCGTGATATATTGATAATATAGGTAGTATGATATAATATCTAGGTATAATCTATTATATGTGACTAGAACTGATATATATAATCATACATATATATTAGATTAGAGTATATATTATATATATATATATATATATATGATATAGGGTATTATTATATACAATACTACTTAGTAGATAGATTATAATTGGCGCTAGGTATAGGTATATTATGTTAGATATTAGGGGGTATAGATACCGTATTAATAGTATATAATATATAGTAGTATAAGGTTTTAGCATAACGACATCTTTATATGTTTGACATTCTTGTACTGTTCGTAGTTGTCTGGTGTGTCACTGACCTCTGTCTCTTTTCTCTGCATCTATTTATCTGTTATGCTGTCTACTCTCCGTCCTCTCTCTCGTCTATCCGCTCTCTCCCGATGTATTATACTAATATCATGCGTTCTATACTTATATATATCATTATTCAGATACCAATCCTTGCGTCGTAATACTACTATCATCGTAATATATTACTATATATATATATGTATATAGTATAATGATATATATACTATAATATCATAGTATATGCTAGTGATATATACTATGAGATAATGAAAATGAACAATAATGAATCGAAATTTGAAAAAAGAGATTGATTTTATTTTTTTATCCTGCGACCCTTGGCCAGTCCACCGCGCTATGTCAAGTGATATGACTGAGCGCTTCGCACTGAATTGTGAGTATATATATATATATCATGATTATATGATATATGACTCATCTTATTTCGATAATATATATATAGAAACTAGTATATATATATATTGATATGATTATATATGAATATTTGATAGTATATCTATTTATCTTATGAGTATATTTATATATATATATATATATATATTATATATATTATATATATACACGCTATATATATATTATATAGTAGGTTATAATATAGGTATGTAACTATATAATAAGTAGTAGTCATAGTAGTGTGTATGTGTGTGTGTGGTGTTGTTTGGTGTGTGTGCGTGTGTGTCTATTTAGTCGTATTATATTATATATATTAATAGAATATATACAAATTTTAAATATAATGCTTTGCAAAAATAAATTATATAATTTATATAGACAAAGAACTTTCATAGTCATAAAAGAGAATCTGAGTTTGTTGCATTGGCGGTTTGAGTTCTACGAAAGTTCCATTGGAGGCCCTCAAAATAATGCTCACTAGTACCACTTGATAGAGAAGGTTGAAAACTGCACATGAAAACTTAAAATGATTAAAACTTGTCTATCGTGCATGTGAAGCCGAAGTATGAGTAGAAAGACTATACGTAATATCGTATGAGGAGTTGGTTAGTGTACTTTACGGTTATGATTAGCAAAATTATTATTTATTTATTTTTTATTCTAAGTAGTAGTGAGGCTGTGGAGCGCTGATAATGTGATCTCTAGTGTCGCTAAGGCTTACTTAAAATGTGGATAGTTACGTTATTAAAAAGCAGGATAAAGACGAGTATCGTATATATATTATATAAATGATAAATATATTTATTATATAATATATAATATATAGTATATTATATATATATAATACTTAATATATAACATATATATATATATATATATACTATATATATATATTAATATAATATATATTATATAATATATATATAATATATCTATATATATTATATATATATATTATAGTATATTATAATTATATATATATATATATATACTATATATATATAGGGTATACATATATCTAGGTAAATTGGGCAATTATAGTATAGTAACATATATTTACTAGTATATAAGACGCAATTTATTTTTTGTAGCAATGTATCATATAGTATGTATACTATGATTATAATATTAGTAAATCTAAATCTTATGTAGTATCTGTTTATTATCTGGAGAAAATACTAGGTAAATAAATCTATAGTTTTATAGGATATATATAAGTATATTAAATATTATATTATAGTATATCTTATGATTAAATCTATCCTTTATATTATCTATCATGGGTATAGAATTATATATATATAATACTATATATATCATATATATATGATACTAAAATAGTTATTAATATATATAAATATAGTATGTATGTATATATACTAATATATATAATATATATATATATATATTTATATATATGTGAAATAATAAATATAAATATATATTTTTTATTTATGTTGTATATATAATGTGTTTTATATTTATAGTATTATATTATGTAGTATAGGAGTTATAGTAGTAAAAATGTTATATATTATTACTATGTATAATTATCATCTATATATCTTTATTCTATATATACTTTCTAGTCGTATTAGTATCAGTATATAACTATAGGTCCCGGGTATGTTTATATATTTATATATATTATTATCGTATATATAATATCACTAGGTTAGCGCGTACGGGTGATGATATACAGATGGTTAGACGTAGTTAAGGTATTATATCGGGATACGGGTACTATATGTACGTTTATTATACTTATATATACTATATATATAGGGGTGAGCGCTACCTAGTAAGGACTATAAGGGACTTTAATTGCTTAGTCACTTAATTAGTTTTCCAAATGGAAGCCTGAAAAATTAGTATTAATAACAACGTAATATTAACATAATTGAGCAAAATTGTTGCCTGCAAAACAATGTAATAAGTATAATAACTGTAAATTGGAGAAAAATTAAAGTAAATTTGAAAAAGTTAATAAAAATTTATAATAAAATACTGAATGAAAAAAATTTGGGGTTAAAAAAAATAAAAAACGTTTAAAGCCCATTAGAAAATCCATTTTTTGTACAATATTTAGAGAATAAAGTAATAAAAAAAAACAAGAAAAAAAAAAATTTCGTCGTTTTGAAAGAGAATAATTTTTTAAAATACAAATTTTAAAATCTTGAAAATAAATATAAAAAAAAAGTTTAAATAAAATACAAAATAAAAGCGAAGGAAAGGTTACATAAAAAATTGTTTGAATGTGTTTCGATTTAAAATTAATGCCAAAAATAAATAAATAAATAAATAAAAAAAAACTTAGACAAATAAAAAATAAATAAAATAAGCCTCAAGGTAAAAATAATCATTGAATGGATAAGATTTGTTTCAGTTTTTGTGCACATTACAGTAATATGCACAGAAACAGTTTAGTAAAGTATATATAATTATAAGTCTGTATTTATACTATATATATATTTATTATTTATTAAATATATTTATTTTAGTCTTATAGCGTTTTATTTTACTAATAGGTTTATAGAATTTATATATATCTATTTATATATATGTGTGTGTGGGTGTGTCCTTTCTCCACGCCCTGACCACTTCCATCCATGGGAGTAGGTGGCATACCGGTCTGGAAGGAAGTACCCCGTCGACGCAACCATAACCTCATCTAAAGAATCTTCCCGTCTGGGTGAAATGTCCCGTTATTGTTCTGGGTTGAGCGTTAAGATAGCAGCAGTTAAGAGTAAAGCGGAGTGGTGTCTTTCGGGACCTGGTTACAAGTCTTTGACGATGTTTTGTGGTGGTATTGGTTGAGCGTTGACACTCTGTTGTTTTGCTAATATTGGTAGTTAGGGTGGTGGCGCATCTTTAACTTGGCCAAGGATGAATGACGTGGTGTCTGGGTAGTTGGTTGATTTCTGGTCTATTTCTGGGGTGTTTGTTTAATGCCTGTTTTGGATGGGTCTGCTTGTTTAAGACAGTTTTTCTTTTAGTGGTCATAGTGATTTTTTTTTGGTGTGTCAATTGTTGTTTAGTGGAGGTGGAATGTTGTTCAGGAATTTGTTTTGTAATATAGAGCTGGTTGAAAGAAGTAGGTTATTTGATGCCTGTGGTGATAGGGTTAAGGAGGGCAATAGTGCGCAATGGGTGTAGGGTGGTTTGAGTTTGGTAAGTAGATGTGTACCTATCACTGTCCAGGTGCATGTCTATTAGGGTAATATTTTGGTTCTTCGTGTAATAGGATGTTTGGTTGTTTTGGGTGTGAGTTGATCGTGCCATCCTGTTACATATTTTTTAAGTGTTTTGTTTTGTTGTCGTTCGGTAGTTCCTTATGTGTTTTTTTAGCGGATGGTAGTGGTGTACAAGTTTTAGAGGCCGGTAGTTTAAAGTTGGGGCGGGACTGAAATGTATTGTTGTTATATGGAGGTGATTATTCCGGTTTATTGGTTGTAATAGTCTGTTGGCTAGCGATAGTTTCTGTTAAAGTTGTTCATATTCTTTGTTTACAGAATGAGATACTAGTTGTTGGTCTTGTATTGCTTTTGTCTTGAAGCTGTGAGATGCAGTGTCAAGTGTTTCCTGCCTGAGAGATTTT
>JABUQX010068050.1:0-2500 GCA_015478945.1 Trachelipus rathkii | reverse complement strand
ATTTTATATATCATATTATATAATCTATAGTATTATAGTATAATTAGTATATACTACATATATCATATATGAATATTGATTTATATGAAATATATATACTAATATATATATATATTATCTATAATATATATATAGTGATGATATATATATATATTAGTATATATATAGTATCTTATAATATATAATTATATATATTAATATTACATATACTAACATATTATTATATATTATATATATATCAGATGTTCTACTATTATATATATATATTATATATATATATATATAATATAACGTCACCAGGTCTATAAAGCTATAGGTAGTAGTAGTTATTGACTATTATATATATTATAGGTATATATATATAATATACTATTATAGTTGCGCTAGAATAGATTTAGTATAATAACTGCCCCGGATCTCGTAGGGTATATATTATATATATATAATAATATTATATATATATATATTATATTTATAGTAATATTATATATCATTATGCTATTGAAATTTTCTACTATAATCATATAAGTAGTATATATATTGTATATATCATATATTATTAGTATATATATAATATATATAGTATATATATATATATGATCATATAATATTATATTATATATATATATACTATATATATATATATGACTATAGTATATATATATATATAATATGGCATATAATATATATATATAATATATATATATATATAGTATATATATAATATATATTGTAATATAAGATAATATATATATATTATATATCTATATATATAACTTTTAAATTTCAAATATATCTCAGTAGTTGTCAAGTGCCTAAGCCTGAAGAATTAATATTATTACACCAAAATTTACGTAATGCCAAAATTGTTGCGTACAAACCAATATAGAAAGCAATAACCGTAAATTGGAAATAAAATAAAGGAAAACTAAAAATGCAAATAAAAATAAATATTATATACAAAATGAAAAATAAATTTATTGGGTAAAAAAAAAAAAAAAAAAAAAAATTTAAAGGACATTCAGAGTGTTTTCAGTTTTCACTTTATAATAATAAAAAAAAGAGAAAGAATGATAAGAAATAGAAGAAATATACAATTGAGGTTTAAAAAATAAAAGCTAGAAATAAAAAGAACATAAAAAATAGAAAATAAAAGCACAGGAAATGTTATATAATAATTTGTTTGAATGTTTCTCGAATTAAAATTAATTCCGAAATATATAAAAATAAATTAAAAAGAAATCATTAATGGCTGAGATTTGTTTAAAATTTTTGTTGGCAAGAGAAATGAAATATATCTAAGATATTATTACTATATATATAGGATGTATTGCTATATATATATTATATATTATATATATATATTAATATATATATAGTATATGATATAGTATAATTATTATATATATATACCATATATATATATAATATAGTATGATAGTATATATATATTAATTATATAATATAATATATATATATTAATATATATATATATATATATATATAACTAATTATATTATATATATATAGTATAGTAATATATAATATATATATATATATATATATACTATAGGGAGGTGTTCTTGCTAGATTGGTGCTTCTTTGTGAGCAAGCACCCTATAAGAGGATGGTGGATTTAAAAATCCATATTTGAACATGATCGTTTTTATTCACATAAGTTACACATGACGCATGAAAATATAAAAGCTGAACAAAAAGTACCTTCTGTTGAGATACCTCTTTGGTAGGCGAATTGCAAGTCGCAGCCTTTTTCAGTGCGTTTTTTCGAACTTGCCTCAGACTCTCCGTTCAGTGCGAAAATTTGTGATCGAAATTCAAGTCGCAGCCTTTTTCCTTGAAGTTTACGCTCTTTGCCTGGGATGGGATTTCCCTGAGGAGAGTATCTGTGAGTGAGATTTTGTCTTTTGATTCTTAAATAATTTGATCTGGACTTGACTTTATCCTGACCTGCAAGAGTATACATCAAAATGACGGGTTTAATATAGTATTTCACTTTGTACTTATGCTAAAAATTTTTGCTCAGGCGCAAATCTTAGCATAAGTGACGAACATACAATTAAATGTTTACAAAGTTTATAATTGAGGGCGCTATAATACTTCCTACGCTAAACAACGGAGTGAGAAAGTATGTTATAATTAATTGATAACAGAGAAATAATACTAAAAGTACATTAGTTTGATACTTTAAAATGCAAACCTATCTCATTATGTCCGAACCGACATAAGTGACATATAAACATTTGAAAGGCAAAAATAATATACAAGAAATGTAAATATTCAAATACGAGCATAACTTTTTACATCCGAAGATCTAAACATATATACAAAATATTTGAATACATAAAAATAAAATGTTATATATACAGAAAAATAAAAGGTGCATTAAACACAGCATATTTGGTTATATCCGTTAGATTATATATACAAACATACAAACATCTTAATGCATATAAAATACAAAAATGTTTATCATATTATA
>JABUQX010068049.1:0-28353 GCA_015478945.1 Trachelipus rathkii | reverse complement strand
CGTTAGCAAGAACCAACAGCGCATATAGATACCGCTACAGTAAGTGAAGTAGCCAAGGCAACTAGCTAAGGTGTAAAAACTTTCATACGTTTATTACGTTGAATTATTTATATTTTAACTTGAAAACAACGGAGAAGAGTTCAATAAGGCAGTAGGTATAATATATGTGTGTAACGCAAACACGCGTTTTTTAAGACTGTTTACCAAATATTTATGATTCTCCGAGAGAGTATCCGCCTATATTCAAATTCCAGCCACCCAGCTACACACACACAACACACACGACACACACACACACAACACCACACCTGCGCCACGTGGTCATGCCATCGATTCCACCGTCCCCTTTTATCTGTCCTTAATACTTTCGTCTTACCACCTCATAACCACACAATTACATCGGTCTTCACCGATTATCGAGAGTTCTTACCAGTTCATAAAACCTCATATATAGCCACCGAAAGGGATACCGATACCCACCACTCGGCAAATTTAGACCTTAGTCCCACACATCAAACGGTAGAGACTGAGAAAAATGAAAGATATTATTGAAAAAAATCAGAGTCAATTAAACCCGATGCCAACAGTGGACAGACCATAAAAAATAAAATAATAATAAAATAATAAATACATTAAAAATACTAAATATTAATAAATAAATAATAAAAACCTAGACCTATTTCAAAAAAAAAAAAAAAATAACCTCAAAAATTTTTAACATTATATAAACAATGTTTCTAATAAATAATACAAATAAACTAAATATTAAAATGTGTCCCACTTTAAAAAATACCTTAATATAATATAGATCAATGATAAATATATTAAATATATATTACTAATACCATCATTTAAAACCCTAAAATAACCAAAATATATATAAAATATAATAATATATACATATATATAATACAATATATAATATAAAATAAATAAATATCCACTAATATAATAATACTATATACAATATAGTATATCAATAATAAATACTATACACTATATATTATAAAGAACAGAAGAGGGAAAAACGTAGAGACGACCAGAGAAGAGAGAAGAAGAACGAAGAGAGACAGCAAAGTAAATAAAGGATATAAATATAATATAATATATATAATATATAACCTTATATAATTAATTATATTTAAATATAATTATTGTAATATATATAAGCCTGATAAACGCTAACCTGAGCAATATTGGAATGCCATATATGCAGAATTATATATACCTAAACGTTACGTAAAAGCTATAATATAAATATATACATATAGTAATATATATATTATATATATATTAATATACAGTATAAAGTAAAAAAAATTTGACCATGAAATATTTCGAGGCCTTGATGACCTAAAGTACCTAAACCTAAATATCCTAATGTAACTAACTAACTAAACCTACATCCTAACCTAGCCTAACACAACCTAACCTAACCATAACCGAACCCTAACCTAACCTAACACTAAACCTTACAGCCTAACCTAAAGCGATACACCCACCTAAAGCCTAGCACCTATCTACACCTTGCACCTAGGCCTCCACCCACACCATTCATGAAAGCACATCAGCCAGGTAAAACTGATGCCTAGACCTTGGTCTACGGTAACACACCACACACCACAAAAAACACCACACAAATACACCACAACCCACTTACAACTTATACACACATCACTACTGACGACCTTAACACTCACCATAGACACTTACACTATCATTTAACACTTAACACCACGTATACAACCACCGACCAACCCTTTGGATCTTCCTGGGTCAACTTTATAGCCCCATCCTTAATTTAGGCACTTAAACATTTTATAAAACAGTTTTTCGGCGAAACCTAAAAACTGCATAACTCCATGTACAAGACATATTTTATATGTTAACCTTAGATACTTTATTAATTTATAAATTTTCTTAAAAAACATTGCAATGTAAGAATTTTAACTACAAATTGCACGAAATATTTATATTAAAACATATAACTTTGCAGACCTTAAAGCAGTAAATCAGATAACATAATGAGAGGTTTACCCCTACCACACCTAGAAGGGGGAATAGATTAGTAAATGCTTTTGATTTTTACTGTTTCTACTGCTACGGTTCACCTCATGTCTATTACTGCGCTTTAACGTTCATGTTTTTACTGCTTAACTTAATGTGATTTACTGCTTTAACTCACATATTTATTAGCATACATAACCTTTAAAGCAGCGTATAAATCAGTAATCAATAGAAGCGAGGTTATAACCTAACACCATAGGGGGGAGATTAAGATGCTTTTGTTTTACTTGGTGCTTAACTGCTTGTAACTCAATGTTTTTAACTGCTTTACATCATGATTGTACGCTGATTATAACAATATAATGTTTTTACTGCAAATATTAACTCACAATATTTATTTAACATACATAAACCTTAAAAGCAGTAAATCAGTAAATCAATAGAAGGTCATAACTACTGTTTACCTAACACCTAAGAGGAA
The DNA here is from genome assembly GCA_015478945.1 of Trachelipus rathkii. Lineage (NCBI taxonomy): Eukaryota > Metazoa > Arthropoda > Malacostraca > Isopoda > Trachelipodidae > Trachelipus > Trachelipus rathkii. Next base: position 25,865 of record JABUQX010068049.1, on the reverse strand, counting down.
TTAGGTAGCTCTTGTGTTTTACTGTTTTTACTGCTTTAAAACTCAGTTTTACTGCTTTAACTCAGCGTTTTACTGCTACTTAACTTATATGTATTTACCTGCTTAATTAAACTCACATATTTATTAACATTAAATAAACCTGTAAAGCAGTAAATCAAGTAAATCAATAGAAGGGTTACCTAACACACTAAGGCGATATCCAGTATGCGTTTGTTTTACTAGCTTTACTGCTTAACTAAATTCTGCTTTACTGACTTTAACTTTCTGCTTTATACCGCCTTATAAGCTAATATACATTACATGACCTGTAAAGCAGTAAAAAATCAGTAAATACAATAAGAGGTGTACCCCTAACACCATAGGGAGAATTAGTATGCTTATATGTTTTACTAGTTTTACTGCTATAACTCATATTTTTACTGCATTTATAACTCAATGTTTTACTGCTTTAACTCATAGTTTTTACTGCTATTACCACATTATAGTTTTACTAGTTTAACTCACATATATTTATAACATTATGTTTTTTATTTTGTTTAATACTTATTTATTTATTATTATATATTTTATTATTTATTATTATTTTTATTATTTCTATATTTTTTATTAATATTTATTATTATATCATACTTAGTTTATTCTTACTTCAGGACCTCTTGTAATATTAATATATTATTAGAACACGCATGCACCACCACAACACACACACACACACACAACACACACCACACACACACACACACACTTACACATATACACAACATTCACTATGACCACTTATTAACCACATATCACGTATGACACTACCATATTACCATAGACACTTACATTTACACTAATACACACATGGTCACCACCCACACACACACACTACACTATAGTACACTATTTACACTAAAAACACATACAACACATTCATCTAATGACACTTACATTATTCCATAGACACTTACATCTACCCTACACTCCACACACACAGATAATTACTTACCCACCACACAGATTTAACTTATATAAATGATTGGCATATTTGCAACACACAGATTTACTTACAACCGCAACACACAAAGATTTACACACACACACACACACACACACACACACACACACACACCCACGACACTCACTTACACATAAAAAGTGAAATAAATTTATTAAATACCATTTATGTTTTAATTAAACACCTACATTTATATATATAAATTTAAATATATAACTAAATTAATTTTCAAAAGTTTTTCTCCAAAGTTCTAAAATAAATTCTTTGTATCTTTGAAAAGAAATTATATTTATTAATTTCATATTACAGTCTTTGTAAAATTTCATATAAACTATCAACTTTTTAGGTAACTTTTACTATAATTTTACTGAATATTTATTGAAATCATTTACAATATCCCAACTTTTTAAAAGCAAAATAAAATCAAAATATATTAAATCAGTACGGCCAGCCACCAAAACAATTCTTTCATGAAGAGCTGTGACTCTACCACTGTGTTCAACTACACTTACTAGCTTTACATCTTTATGTCACTAAATAATTATACAACAACAAAATAGACTAAGTTCTTCTTTGCTCACAAAACATGATAGAAAATATTAAAAAAAAAATGAAATATTTTCCCCAAAATAAATTAATATGTTAATTAAATAAGCCAATGCATCTCACTTTTACGATTTATATATACGTATAGTATCCTCACTCGATGCCTTAACTAAAAATATATCTCAGGATAGTTTATTTATCTAATATCGGGAGTCTTGATTTACATGCTATCGAGTGTGATTTAATATATTTCCTAATGTACAATTAACACATCCATCACGAGAGAAAACACAACAACTCCGCACTCGCTTACAAGATAACGACAACTGACCTCTTCTCCTGTAAAAATCGTGTTGAAATAACCTACTTTAGGTCATAAATTTAGGATAATCCTTTTTTGTAACCCGGGGGGATTTAGGCCTAATTCCGAGGTCAAAATATATTTTTCAAACTGACCTTTGTTCTGTAAAAATGGTTGCGAATCACTACGTAAGGCCTAACATTCTACGGCCTACCTACAACTTTAGGATAAGCCTTTGCTTTCCACAACATAGGACGGTGCTAATGCTTAATCCTAATACCAGGTCCAAAGGTAATTCCAGTAAGAATCGAGAATCAATGTATTATTATTTTATAAATATATTTTCAAACTGACAACTTGTCATGGATCCCCTCCATTGTATTGCCGAGGTGAGACTAGATCCCTTTTACATGCACTCTTCACACTAGCCATCGCAGATTCTCTGAGTAATGTTCTTATACGCCCACGCTGCTCTCATATGTTGTACCGCAGTTTCCCTGGTCGGGGTTAATCCTTATACCCTCTATATGACCTCGCATGTGATGGTCGAGAATTATTTTATCTCTTTTTGACATTTAACTTTGTTTTTTAAACTTGTATTTGAGCAGGTGGTGTGTTTTATTATCTTTTAGACCCAAACTCATTTTAAAATTCATAGTCATATTTAGCTGTTAAGCGGTGCACAAGTTATCTGATTTGGATTAAAAGTGTTTTATTTTACTAATGTATATCATATTTATAATAAATACTTTACATTGAGGAAAAATAGTAAGTTCACATAGAATAGAAATAATTAATCACTTAGTTCATAAAGCTTAACTCCACCAGGTCCCTCAGATGACCCCACCCGCAAAGGCAGCCAACCCCGCACCCGCAGGTGCGTCCGCCGCATCCCCGCCCGCCCCCTGTGCGCCCGCAGGCGCAATATTCAGCGCTATTTCACGCCAGCCGCGTACGGTGGCAGGCGCAGGCGATCCGCGTCTCCGCCGCCGCGTACGCCCGCAGGCGCAATTATTTTTCCGCGTACAGCCTCACCCGCGCAGTGCGCCCGTACCAGAGGGCGTCAATATTCCCGCCTCATGGGGTTCTGCGCTGTCCAACCCCATGTGTATAATATATAGATAGAACACACATACACACACACAAGCACATCTCTCTGAAGATTCATCACACACAGACGCACTACACTCCAAAACAGTCGGATTGTATTCGTTTGCAACGCTAACCCGCACACTCACTTACACAATATACCCGTTAACTTATTAAAAAACATTTTATTTTTATTTTATTATATATACTTAGTGTTATTTACTTCAGGGCTCTATTGTTATTATTATTTAGAAACAACCCATACAACAAACACACACGCACACAAACACACACCACACACATCCACACGCACACTCACTTACAGATATAACGTAAGAGTGAGATAAATACACAATTTAAACATTTTTATTTTTATTTATATTATACTAGTTTATTTACTTCATGGGCGCCCTCAGATTTGTTTCAATCTCTATTTATTTAGTAACACACCATGCACGCAGCTCATCACACACACACACACACACACACACACACACACAAACACACACACACCACACATACACACACACACACTACACATACACCACCCCACCACTCGATATTTTGATGCCAACCCTTTGGGCCTAAGTTTTGATGCCTCAACTTTGATGCCTTAGTTTTGATGGCTCAACTTTTGATGTCTCAGCTTTTGATGCCATCAAAGATTGATACCTCAGCTTTTTTGATGCCAATATACATGCTCTTACGCCGATCAATGCACGCTTTTGCCTATATATCTCGCCCTACCCGAGATCTCCTTGGGACCGATTAGCTTTGGTACCTCAGCTTTGTGGTATCATCTTTGATGACTCATCATTTGTAGGGCGTCATCTTTGATACCACCCTATATTGATGATTCATCTTATAAACAGTTACACTTACCCATAGCCACTTACACTTACACTTATACACACATACACTATATCTCTTATTCACACATACGCACATACACATAGACACTTCAAGTCGTTATCACCCATAGACACATGTATTCCTCTCGACACAACACGACCCACATAATAATATATAATCTCGTTACTACTATATATATATATATTAATAATATATATATATATTATATATATATATATATATATATATATATATATATATATATATATATTATATATATATATATTCGGACGGGTACGCGGGCCAAACCAACGGCCGAGGTGCACTGCCACGACAGTGAAGGCACATGCCGCGGGCGTTGCGCACGCGCGCGGCGAGCGGGCATCGAGAGGCGCGTAGCGCCCAGCGCCCGCGAGGAGGGCATACGCGGCTAAAAAAATATTGCGCCTGCGCGAGCCGTACGCGGCCGGGCGGCGCGGAGTGGGGAAACGCGAAAAGGGAAATATTTGCGCCTGCGGACATGCGGCGCAACGCGGTTGGCGGGGCGGGGGCGGGGGACGCGGCGGACGCACCTGCGGGTGGGGTGCGGGTTGGCTGCCTTTGCGGAGTGCTCCAATGCTGACAAACCCTGGGTGGTTAGGCTTATGAACTAAGTGAATTAATTTATTATCTATTCTACGTGAATTAATAATTATCCTCAATTGCTAAAGTATTTATTATTAAATATGATATACACTTAGTAAAAAATTAAAACACTTTTAATACAAATCAGATAACTTGTACACCGCTTAACAGCTAAAAAAATGGACTAATGAGTTTTTAAAAATTGAGTTTGGGTCTAAAAGATAATTAAACAAAACCACACCTGCTCAAATACAAGTTTAAAGAACAAAAGTTAATTTTCAAAAGACGTTAAAATAATTCTCGACCAATTCACATGCGAAGTCATATAGAGATTAAGGAGTACCCCGACCAATCACAAGTAAGGAAAAACATTTCCTTTTACCTGCTTAAAGATCTCACCGATCCAGCATGTTTCAGTTTGAAATATATTATTAAAAATAATAATAACCAATGATCTTGTCTATACTGGCATTACCTTTTGACCTGGTATTAGGATAAAATTAAATAGCCCGTCTACAAAAAGGCTTATTCCTAAATTAGGCCTAAATTTAGGCCTAAACCGTAGTTATTGCACCACATTTTACAGAAAAAAGGTCAGTTGAAATATATTTTGGACCTGGAATTAGGTCTAAACCCCCCGGTTACAAAAAAGATTATCCTAAATTTAGACCTAAAGTAGTTATTTCAACACATTTTTACAGAGAGACGAGGTCAGTTCGTATCTGTTAAGGAGTGCGGTGTTGTTGTGTTTCTTCGTTGATGGATTGTTAATGACATAGATAATAATAATAATTAATAAAGAAAACCCGAATTATTTAAAAAACTTTGAAAATATTGTTAGTTAACATCAAGTGAATAATATAAATGTAAGTGAACAATTAATCAAATAAATAAAAAAAACTAGAATTGGATTTAATTAAAATACATGTTATGTTAGCAGAGAAGAACTTATTTTGTTCATTTTATATTACTTATTTACATGGCTAAAGATGATGTAAAGCAGTAAGTCAATAGAAACAAAACGCGGCATAAGCTTGATGTAGAGCGGGTGCTTAGGGGCTTGGCCTTACTGGAATTACCTGATTTATTGCTTTAAGTTACGTAAAATATATGTATTTTAATAAAATTTCATAAAATTTTTAGTAAAAGTTATTTTTAAAACTTGATAGTTATAAAAATTTATAAACAAAAAGTATTTAACAGATTTAATAATAAATTCTTTGTTCAAGATAATGATTGATTTATTATAGAATTTTTTAAGAAACTTTGAAATAATTTTAAGTTATATTGAATATATTAATATAAATGTACGTGTTAATTAAAACATAAATGTTTTAATAAATTATACGTTTATACTTATTAGTAGTAGTGCGGGGTGTGTGTGTGTGTGTGTGTGGTGTTTATATGTGGGTGCGAGTGTAAGTAAATCTGTGTGTAAGAAAATCTGTGTGTGAGGTGTAAGTAAATCTTGGTGAGTGTAAGTAAATCTGTGTGTGTGAGTGTAAGTGTAAATGTAAGTGTCTATGGATAAATGTAGGTGTGATAGTTAATGTGTGTAGAGTATACATAGAGTGAATGTTGTATAAAGTGCTAAGTGTGTGTGTGAATGTGTGTGTGAATGTGTGTATAATTGTAAATGTAAGTGTCTATGGGCTAAATGTAAGTGTCATAGTGAATGTGTGTATAAGTGTCATAGCGTGAATGTGTGTATAAGTGTAAGTGTGTGTGTGTGTGTGCTGTGTGTGTGTGTGTGTGTGTGTGTGTGCATGCGTGTTCTAAATAATCTTAGCATTAGGTCCAAATTGTTTTTTTGTTTTTTTGGTACTTCACAATCAAAAATGGAAATTATAGAAATAATTAAAAATAATCATATTAATTAAATAAAAATAATAAAAATAAAAAAAAGTATTAAAACAAAATAAAAAACATTAAGTTTATAAATATATGAGTTAAACAGGTAAAACATATGAGTTAAAAGCAGTAAAACAATGAGTTAAAGCAGAAACAATAGAAATTTACTGGAGAATAGGGAGGAGTTGAACGCAGTTAAAACAGCAAAGAAAGAAAAGCATTACTAATCCCCCTAGGTGTAGGTAACACCTCTATTGATTTTACTGCATTTACTGCCTTTAAGGTATGTAATGTACTCATGAGTTAAAGCGTTTTTGAAGCAGAAACAGCTAAGGAGTAAAGATGAAAGATTTTAGGGGGAGATCAATGAGTTAAAACAAACGGCATACTAAATCCCTTACCGGTGTTAAGGTAACACCTCTAATTGGATTTACTGATTTACTGCTTTAAGGGTATGTAAATGTTAATAATATGTGAGTTAAAGCAGTAAAAACAATAAAGTTAAAGCAGGATATAAACAAGTGTGTAGAAAGCAGTATTCTAAAACATGAGTTAAAGCGTAAAACAGATAGAAAGAGCAAAAGAGGACTTACGTAAATCCCTTAGGTGTTAGAGAGGAGTAACACATTCTAAATTGAAATAAACCTTACTAGACTTCTACTGCTTTTAGGTATGTAATGTTCAATAAATATGTGAGTTGTTAAAGCTAAGATAAAACAATATTAAGATTAAAGCTACGAATGTTAAAAGCATTGAAGCTTAAAGCATTAAAACATTGAGTTTAAAGCAGGTAAAACTCTCTAGAATGATAAACACTATAAAGCATTATACTAATCTTTTCTCACCACATATAGTAGTTTTACGGTCAAACACGCTTCTTATTGTTTACACTACGCTTTACTGATATTTACGATGCTTGGCTGAGAGTATACTTTCGTTAATGTAATAAATATTGTGAGTTAAAGCCAGTAAAACATTATTGAAGATTAATAAGCTCTCTGTAAGTTTCTACCTATTAAACTATAGGGTTAATAAGACAAGTTAAGAGCCCATGAGACGTTCCATATGACAACGCCTTAGAAAAAAAAACATTAGCAGTTAAAACCAAAAGCTATTACTAATCCCCCCTCATAGAGGTAGCCTTATGAGAACGTACTAACACAAACTCTCATGAATTTACATAGAATTTACTGACTTTAAGGTCTGCAAAGTATATTGTTTTCGAGATCTTTTTGGGATTCGAATATTTCAAATTAAAATCACAAAATCTCCTTTCAAAAATGCAACTTTTTATTTAAAATTGTATATAAATTAAAAAAGTACTAAGTAAAATAAAAGTTAAAAGATATGACGAAATAAGTAGAAGAAACGCTTACGCGTTCGCTTTGAAAATACCTTAACCTTGGAAGCTAGTTTATATTTTATATAAAAAGGATGAGTGTATAATGTGTAGACACTTGAACACGTTGTACACTAAATTAGGATGAGCTGAGAAATTGAACCCCATGGAAGACCATAAGGGGTGTCGTCGTATTGATGTTAATACGTGTAAGGCAATATTATTAAAGTTGTGATATATGAATGAAATGCCTGTAAGTGTCTCGAATACCATGGTGACCCATGTGTAAGTGTTCATAAGTGAATGTGAAGAATAGTTGTATAAGTGGTTGTAGAGTGTATAAGAGCGGTGCTGCGTGTATGTGTGTGTTGTTGAGAGGATACCTTAACCTTGTGTTAAAAATATTTGTTAAGTTAGCGCGTATACAAAGGCTATATGGAGCAAGGATCCAGGTTACTTGCATGAGCATAGAAGCCCTTTCAATGGTTGAGACCTGGAAAGAATTATTTGTATGGGGGAGGCTAGGTTGGCAGGTTTGTCTAAAAGCTCGGACTCAGGTGTAGGCTAGGTTTTAGGAACTCCTACGCTTAGGTCTTAGTCTAGCGTCTGAGTAGGTAGGTTATAGGAGATAGGTTAGGTTAGGTTAGGTTTAAAGGGTAATAGGTTAGTGAGTATAGTGTTAGCCTATATACCGAGTTAGCTAGGTGTTAGTTAGCGTTAGGTTTATGACTATAGGTTACGTTTAAGGATCAATGTGACACATATATTTTCCTCTCAAGGCCTGTTAAATGTAGCTCATACATATATATTATCACATTAAATATATATAAATAACTTTATATTCTAATAAAAAAATATTATATGATCTAAAAGTAAATATTAAATATATATAAAGTATTAATTAATGATAGTGATATATACTGCCTTCTCTCTCTTCTTATCTCTACTCTTCTCGTGTTTGTAAGCTATATGTGTTATATATATATAATATATTATATACTATATATATGTAATTATATATATATATAGTAATATTAATATAATAATGTTAATATATATGTATATTATTATTAGTCAACGGTGGAATCAGCTTAAAAATCGATATAATATTATTTTAATTAACTAATATATATACGTTATATATATATATATATATTATATACTATATATATGATATATAATATATAAATAATTATTATTTAATGGTATTATTAATATATTAATTAATAATTTAATATTATTATTATTATTATTTCATTATATTAATTTATTAAATATAATTTTAATTATTATTTAAATTAAGTAATACATAATTTTCCTATATATAAATATAGTTTATATATATATATATAATAAGAATTATTATAATATTATTCGTTTGCTTAAGTGAAACAAGCTTCTTGACTAAGGTGTTCTAAAATATTTCAATATTACCTGAATTTTTAAAAATATCTCATTCCAAGATCAAACGTTTACAACTTTGAACTAAATCTCATAAAAATATTGCTTTCTACTTGGGTAATTTGATAAAATATCTACGACATTAGGCTATATTATATTTTTTATTTTCTAGTACTACTCACAATTATCTATATAGTTAAATAAAATTTAAAATGTTTGAGGTTCCATTTGAATAGAGATAGTATATTACCGATCATGATAAAATAGGTGACTGTGTTCTCCCTGCAAAGTGGTGGCCCGTTTCCTCTTCTATGACCTTGAGCGTGGGAGTGCGCAGGTGTGATAGTGTATTCTAATTCTCGTTCTCGTCTCATGAGAAGATATCTGGAAGGCGAGGACTTCATTTTAAAAATTCTTGGTTTTTTCTTGTGTCTTCCATATTTTTTTCTTTTTTCTTTTCCAATTTCTGTTTTTTTTTTTCATTTCTTCATGCACATTTTCAGTTAGCTTTTAATTTTGCTTTGTGTGTTTTTAATGCTGTGGAACTGTTACGGTTGGCTGAGCATTTGCCAGATATATAGAGTTGCGGTTCTCGGAGAATCTAATAATAAGTATTTGCGTAAATAAAGTTATCTTAAAAAACGGCGTAGTTAATTCGATAAAATAATATATAACTTGCCTTGTAACTCTCGTTAGTTTCAAGGTTATAAAGATAATAATATATTATATACAACGTATAATAAATACGTATGAAAAGTTACACTCATATATAGCTAATTGGGCCTTGCTACCTTAGCGGTTCTTTGCGCGTGGTTCTTTGCTACGGAATGCGACGGATACTCCGCGTGAATTTGTTAAAAAACTCGCTAGTTACGAATGGTATATGGACTCGATGAATAATGCGATTCATCCTCAGTACTCGTGAAAACTGTAACTCGATATGAATAATATTTATGTATAACGTAATGAGTAAATAACATAATGACAGCTTTATTAAAACAAAATGTGCGGATCGCAATATATAAGTTTCAAACTAAAGGTTAATACCATATAAAAAATAATGATAAAAAAAAAATAAAAAAAAAAAAAAATAAAAAAATAAAAAAAAAATATAATAAATTCTATAGGGTATAATATAAAAAAAAAATAAATAATATATAAAATAAAATCTAAAATAAAAATAAAAAAAATTAAAATTAAAATAATAATACTAATAAATATAAAATAAAAAATATACATTCAACCTAATGTAAGGTTAAGTATATTACTGTAAGTAAAAAATAGGGTGATATACTCAAATTAAATGTTATCTAAATTAGGTCATAATAGGTATAAATAATACCGTTATGTAGTCTCAATAAAATGTAACCAGCGGTTTTCAGTCAAGTGTCAATAAATAAGGTTAATATATATAGGGCGGAGCCTACGTTGTATCCCAAATTATGGTCACCTTGATATCTTACTTAGTGAGAGTATATTATGGATACGTTATTATATACCTGTAGTAGGCTTAATTAATGTAAGCTTTTATTTTTTATTTTTTATTGAGGTATATAAATAAAACTATAGATACTTTTAGTGAAAAATAAAATAAAACAAAACATGGATAAGTCATTATAAAATATCTATGGCCATTGGACTTACACAAAAAAAAAAATTAAATATCATCATCTATTGTTTTGATTGAATAATATTTGTTTATTATATAATTAATGTAATTATTTTAATGTAATATAGATCTGAGGTAAATAGGCTGTATTGTGCTTTGGATTATTTAGATTTTTATACGCCATATATGAACGAACACGCTGGTCAGGGAAATTTGCGGCGGATTTGGTCAGGGAAAGTCAGGGAATTTAAATTCAACAGAAAGTGTGAACCCTGAATTTTTTTCTTTTTAACTTCTTCATTTACTTGTCCAACAGTTGATTTCCTAATTGCTACGATTGGGTGGGTGATATCTTCCTGCCCACATATCTTTGAAGAGCTGAATACAAGATATGATCTTATTTCAAATATTCAAAGTCTGCAAAAGATTCTGTAATTTAAAAGAGGAAATCTTCTCAATGATTACTAAATATACTCAAAAACTATACTCGTTTTTTGCTTCATATAGTTGTTAGTGCTTAATTTTAATACTCTGAACTTACTTCATAATATCTTGCGCGTGATTAAGAAAGAATTTGACTCTTTTTTCTTATTGTGTTGAGGTGGAAAAATGTAGAAGGAGAATGTAGTAAGCATCTCTCATACTGTCTAGTATGTTCTCTCTTAAGTGCTAGTTTTTAAAAATAGAAGAGATGAATCCCTAAGCTCTTATATTGTCCAGAGTTGGTGACGCTCTCCAGATGTTGCGATAAAATGCCTATTTATACTCTTGGACTCTGCCCTTCAGAACTTCATTAGCTACTAGATCGCTTAAGGTGTCACTTTATGCGTATATTTTTCAACTAGGTCTTCGAGTTAAAGTTAATTTGATCTCCATTCTTGTAATATTACATATAGTTATACAAATACAACATTAACATTCCTTCCTATTCTATGGGTGTGTCGACTGTTAATGCAAAGCATGCTTTATCAATACTCTCCACTTTTGCCTTTATTGTTCACCTGTTAAATTATTAAACTCACGGTCATTCTAAGACGCTTCGATTATTCAAAGGGAAAAGGACACTTTCTTTGGAAGAATGCTGCTGTAAAACTTTGTCATTCATAATACTGAAACTTTTAGCTATATAATATAGACGATTTATATTATTGAATTTCCTGAAATATCTAATATATAATTAATATATAATTAATTAATATTATAAATATATATATATATGACTGTTAGTCAATGTAGGTATACTGATTCTCCTACATCTCGTTTATGTTTTATATTATTATTTGGGCTTAGTTATATATTGTTTACATTAATTATTTCTATTACTTTCAAGTCTATTAGTGGTCTTGAATAGACATCGGTGATTATATTTTCACCTAATAACCTTGTTTATCTTATATTACTACCATAGATATTATATGATTATATATATATATATCAGTATAGATATAAGTTATTTAATATTATTGTAATTTATAATATTATTTACTACAAGACAGTTTTATGTTTATTAATTTTAGTACGTATTTGAGTAATATTATCTATATATTACTCCTATTATATATATTATATAATAGTTGATGTTAATTCTATAACATGAAGGAGTTAATTCACTAGATATTTTTATATATATATGAGTAGTTAAGAGAGAAGAAAGACCGAAAACTACTCGGGGCATGACCTTCGTCGAAGTGTTAGGTTCACTTGAGAAAACTCTCAATTAGAATACAATAGACTCATACAGTATTTTTTGTCTTGCCAGGCAGATGCTATAGCATCGCACTCAGTGAGACCTCAGGTGTTAGAAGCTTGCGTGTATCGCCGAAACGGCCTTCTTATCTTTCGTGCCGAAGAACTGTTTGAGGATTGGAAATATGCTTCGTAAATTGGATCTCAAAGGTCCGTAGGTACATGTCAATGGTCAGAGGAATAAAATAGCTTGGAGAAGAAGGGAAAAGAGATGGCTTATGAACGAGTTTATTGGAATTTCCATGGAATGTGTATTTAGACAAGGGCAAATTTGATTGCTTGCTTCGCCTGTGACTGAGTGAACAAGCAGAATAGAAGAGAGAAAAGGTAGCTCTAACTAACGCCACCTAAGATAAGACCTTGTCGAAGTAATAATATTTGTGTGCGCTGCGCAATCATTCCAGTTTAGCTGAAAAGAAAAGAAAATATTGAAATTTGTGGACGTAAAATTCTCTGTAGAGAGAGTTTAAACATTTCTTAAACCGAATTTAAAGATTTTGAATCGTGAAAGAATCTTGAAGAATCTTGAAGAATCTTCAAGAATCCTCAAGAAGATCTTTGAAGAATCATTTTTATTTTTTTTTTAAATTAATAATTTTTTTTTTAAATTTCTGTAGATGTATGAATAGCAATATAAAGCGACTGAGAAGTAGAGGGAATCCATTGGCGGTTGTGAACATTGAAATCATACAAATTGAAGATGGAAGAGAAAGGAGAAGAATAGAGAATGTGCTCTATGTTGTGCTCTATCTCTAGGATAATTATAAGAATTTAGTTATGATAGTCAGTAAAGTTAAGAGATAAAATAAGAGAACCAATGTATTATCGTAAATTGGAAATTGATACCTAACCTAACCTAACAACAGTATAAAAAGTCTTTTCTAAAAATATTCTCAGAAAATTTTATCCAGATCATACTTATGAAATTACTAATTCAATTTAAACCTTTATGAGATCTCTATAACGTGGTCTATAGAAGTTCTTAGTGAATAAAATAGCATTATACCGGATTTACCTTTATTCTTTAACTTTTTTATTTTCCTATTTGTTTTTAAATATATACTTAAACTATAAAAATTGTATATTGTATTCATAGTGTAGAAAACTTCCAAATATTGTTATATGTATTAATAAAATTTACATAATGATTTCTAATAAAAGTTTCAGGATGAAATAAATTAAAAAAATAACAGTATAATAATTGTGAATAATACTGACTTTAGTTAGATAGTGAGTATTCGTTATATTACCTTGTGGAAATTCAATCTAATGGTTTACTAATGAAGAAATACTACAATTCGAGAGGTAAAATTGACTCTTTATTGTATTATAGAACTTCTATTTGTGATAAGGTAATATATAAATATATTAGGCAATATAAATTGCTTACAGTAGATATGTCCCTTCTAAATATCACTAAAACTTAGTAATAACAGAAGAAAAGGGCTCATTCTTCTTATATTATTCCTGTAGCAGAGTTAGACCGTTTTCGAAGTAGAAGTCTATTAGATGAAAGCGTTATCATCAGGATATTCTGGACTTTGAGCAACGCTACCTATATATATATCACTTCATAATATATATATCAATGTACTCTTCGGTAAAGACTCACAAATCATAGGTATGAACTTTATTTTCAGTAGTGAAATATATTTTAAACTGAAGCTCTTAACTTTTACATTCTTAGCAAATCACGTAAATTTATTTAGACAAATAAAATATTCTCACTGTTATCAGAAAAAACTTTCTACTCTAATATAGTTTTCAGAAGTTATCTCTATCTAAATAGTGTGATACCATATTTTTATGAATAAAATATAAATGAATTACTATTAGTTTTTTGTCTATGTTCGTTTATTTGTTTTTTTCATAAAATTAATGTAATTTGGGTATGATTATTTATTTTTCCAATCTCCAATACTCTTTTATGTATTTGTGAATTAGGACTTTCAGTGTTTGACACATTTCTAATTTTAAGTTAACTTCCGGCCCCGCCCGCCCGGCCCCCGGCAAAACCCGCCCGGTCAGGCTAAATTGGTGAAATCTCATTATTTTCTTAGTCGCAAATCAAATTTTTGGATGAATAGTTATAGCCCTAGTCAAGAATTTGTTCTTTATGCTAACATCTAGTGTCGAGTGCAACAAATAGTATGGTTACCAGAAGAAGAGTTTCTGAGAAACTACTCGCCAGATTATGTTGGCCACGATGGGTGACAGAAAATAGTGATTTCTACGAGTAGTTGGAAACTACAGATCAAAGGATCAACTGGTTTTAAGAGATCCAGAGGTAAAACACAAATAACTATGATAAATAGATAATAAATTGAAATTATAATATATAGAAATCGGTAGCTTTAAGTATGTTTGCAAAATAATAATAATCAAAAATAATCATGAAATTCAAAATATAAAATTGCGACTAATTGATTAGATTATTAGAGAGTTTAGAAAGATTTTGAAATAAATTTCTATATACTATACGTATCCAATAGATCATAATTGAAGAATGAATTGACGGGAATAAATTTGGTAATTAGTGTATAACACATATGATAATCAATTAAATAAATAATAAATAGCTAAATCCACAATTTGAATAATCAGAGAAAACAAACTTCATATTATAATTTTTTGAAATGATAAGCATAGAATAGAATAGGATAGTATATATTATAGATCTAGATATTCCTTACATAAATATAAAATAAATAAATAAATTATTAAATTAGAATGAGCAACTTAAGTAAATATATAATTCCATTTTGTAACATATAAACTTATAAGTAAAAAATATAATATAAAATAAATAAATATAAATAAATAAAAATAGAGTAGATAAATAAAATGAAATAAATAATTAAATCCTTTAATATAATAAAGTAAAATAGATAATATAGTTATATAATAATGGGCAGTTCGATTTAGACAGATTGAATGATATCAAATAGAAGTGAAGTGAATCGACTGATAAATCGAATGGAGAGTTGGAAGTAGACTTCGATTGCTATTTCTGATGGACATCTTGACCTACTTTCTATATGATAGATAATGAGTAGCTCTTATGATAAGAATTATTGAGATTGAAGCTATATCTTTATAAATGCATTGGGTTACTTTTGTCGATTATAGTGGTGCACTGGATATTGTAGATTAAAAATTTTAAGATTGTTAGAATTGAAGTTTAAAGAGGATAGTTATCGTACTGAATGATGTACTCTAGGATGATGATGGTTATGCAATAGCACATGATTGAATAGAGTCGGATTGCTTGCGTGATGAAATCATGTATGAATGTAATGATGACACCGTGAGGCATTTATACGCTTAAACCATCCGTGATGGCATGCCGAGTAGAATAGATCCCGGATCGAATGTGTATGCTTGGATGCTGTATGACTATGCATTTCCGATAACCTGATGTCATTGGGGATGCTGAATTGTATGGATTGAAATGATGAGTGAACTGAAGTGAATCGTCATGATCGACCTGTAAATCCGTGATGAGTCAGGGATGATTGATCTCATTCGAATGATGTTATAAAGATGAAGAATGATGAATCATGATGATGTACATCGGAAAAAAGACATAACAAGAATGATGATGAAATAGATAGAACTCGAAATAAGATAAGAATCGCATAGAAAACATGAGTAATGATTGACAAAATGATGTTGATCATTGGAATAGATGATAGAATAGTTAATTATGTTAAAATGAATAGATTCAGATATGAATCACTAATTTTTTAAAATAATGAATTACATTAATAATTAATAATAATTAAGATCATTAATAATGAAATAAATAGGAAAGTCTAAGAATAATTAATATATAATATAATTAATAATTTAAATTAATAATAATAATTATCCGATAATTAATAAGTTATACATATAATATAAGTAGAGAGATATATACAATATAAAGTTAATATCTACTCTCATTATTACTGGATTAACCATAAATGGTTTTAAGGGGATAATAGTCATTTATTACTCTGCATTGCATTAAAAAATGTAATGGTAATTAATTAACTATTATCTACTACATACTACTTATTAAACTACTAATATGTATATTATAATATTATTTAATATATTAATATATATAATATTATTCTATATATTATTAATTATATATATATATTAGTATATGTATATATAATTATAATATAATAAAGATATATATAATAATTAATATATATATATTAATTTAATTTTATATATAATTAATAACTAATAATGTAAATTGTATATTCGAGGATGGGTGAATTGGTACTTAGTAGCTAATTTTTATCAACGGTATTAGATTAGTGTATTGGTATGATAGTAATTTATAAATATACATTAGTAGCTGGATAATAGTATATCCTAGAATAATAATTGGTAGGTATATATATATATTATATTTAATTAATAGTTATTATTAGATTAATTTATATTAGGTAGTATTTGAATATATGGAGAAAATTGAGAATGTTAAAGGTAAATGAGTGATATTATAATATATATTATCCTTATTAGTGTAAGTGAGAGAATTGTGTTAGTAGTGTAATATAATATTTATACATAATTATATCATATATATTCTATATAAGATCATATAAAACTAAAGTATGTTCTCTACTAGAAGTTTTCACACTAAAGTGATTTCTTCAATAGAATTATATGTTTTTGAGAGTAAAAGAATAGAGATATCAGAAGTGTGAGGAGAAGAGCTGAGGAAGATAAAAGGAAGAAGTAACGTCAGAGAGACAAGACTAAGAGGAAAAAGAGAGAAGAGTTGATGAATAGGGATCGAGGAGAGAGAGTAAGCAATGTGAGAAATGGAAGGGCTGCAAACAGTTGAGTTGCTTTATTATTTACCTGGGTTGAATATGAGAGGTGAGACATGTAAGGTACTAAGAGAGCAGAATTGCAGATGTGTAAACTGTAAAATAAT
Organism: Trachelipus rathkii; assembly: GCA_015478945.1. Classification (NCBI taxonomy): domain Eukaryota; kingdom Metazoa; phylum Arthropoda; class Malacostraca; order Isopoda; family Trachelipodidae; genus Trachelipus; species Trachelipus rathkii. The sequence continues at coordinate 8,565 of JABUQX010068049.1, read as the reverse complement.
GATAAGATGAAAAATGTCTGTGCTCTCCGGCACTAATGAGTGAGGATTCTTATACACTCTCTTCAGATGTTTAGAAAGGTGAAAGAAAAAGATTCGTGTATCGCAGATAACGAGATGATTTAAGGGGATGCCACTCTGAACGACAGGTTTAGAGAGAGGGAGAGCAGCAAAAAGCTTTTGCTTCCTTGTGAATGCAGCGTCCAGACGACCTGGAACCAGCATAGAGGAGGTGAAGCAGATAGTACTGGATTTGATTTTGTAGAACGAGAGAGAAAGGAGAGATGTAGAGAGTTAGGGATAGAGAGTAGATAAAGACAGCAGAATTATAGATGACAAATGAGAAAAGATGGAAAGAGAGAAAGGGATATTTCTCTTTTGAGAAAAAAAAATGAAAAACTATTGCGGAAGGAGACAAACAGAGAAACACAACAGAAGCAAACGATGAAGAATAGAAGAAAGAATAAAGAAGTAAGATAAAGAAAGAGAAAGAGATAGATGAAAGAGAAAGAGAAAGAGAGAGAGAGAGAAGTAGAAGAGAAAGATGAGTAGAAGAGATTATGAGAGATGATGATTAATGAAGAGAGATGAGATGTTAAAATTTTTAGAGTGTGAAAATTGTTTTTATGTGAGTTTAGTCCTCAGTAGTATGAAAACTTTCCCATCTTGTTTATAAATATAAAAACTATTATAAGTTGTTGGTCATTTCCCAATTGTAATTATATTCACATACGAGAAAAAGGAAACTTTCCTCAAAAAGAAGTAAGTATAAAGCTCAGTAATATATTTTTGATTATTATATTATATATTACCCGATTTAATTGATATATATATATTGTTATGGAATAGTATTTCCGTCGAGAAGTAGTTGATGGAACTGAATTTTGTTAGATGTTCATATGTAAGGACAACACGGTAATTATATATTGTGGCTTTCCAAAATAGGAATACGAGAAAATCTATTGTAAGTTAGGTTAACTCATATGGTCACTCGCATCTGGAGCATCAGATGGTATTGTGACGGCTGAGGAGGGGGCTATGTGGGGTTGGTGCCTTATTTTCAAAATTGAAAGAATGTAAATTAAGGATGGAACGCATTTTTCTTGGAGTTCTAGGCAAATGAATAATAAGAATTAACAATGTGAGCAAAAAAGAATTGTACATTTCGTGAAGATGAAGAAATAAAGTTGTGGTATATAGGAACTCTAGAATAGAAACAGAGTTGACGCGGAGGATAATACAATCTTGTGAGATAAGAAAATAAAATTGTCTATCTACATTCATAACTATTTTTTTGATCCGAATAGAAATCGATTTCTTTTTTCACCTTTTTTGCTACTTGGATTGAATGGAGAATCAAAGAAAGGAAGGTTACTCAATATAGTTAAAAAATAGATATAGAATTATGAAAACTGCAGTAAGTTATATGTAGTCAGTTAACCAAACTAGCATAGAGAAGTGGTTGTTAAGCGTTGTCTTGGCAAATAACGCCGCAAGAAGATTGTGCGCAGGAGAGAGGTGGTGGTCTAAGGTAATAATCAGAGTCAGCGCCAATAGCTCAAGTGGATAGAGCAAGCGCCAAACAAGCAAGGCCCAATATCGAAATGGTCGTTGTGGGGAGAGAATGAGCTATTCTCTCCTTAGGCTCTCTCGCCTGCTCGAAGACGTTAAAATTGAGTAACTACCCCCTCCTAGAAAATTATTGCTCTGACTTCAGTATCAGTAAGTCACTAGTTGCTTGTTACTAACTTATTTCAGTATTTTTTTTTTTTTTTTGTGTGTAAAGAGAGAAGGGATGGAGAGATTCACGTTCGTGCTCAAAAGACCTGCCCCCACGCCAAAAAGTTAGAGATGAAAAAAACAAGTGTTATAGAGATAAACTTTTTCAAAAATGTGTATTGACTCCTGATTAGTGAGTGAGATATAGTTGTGATAAGGTTAATGAAGTGAATGATCGTGATTGTAGTGGTGAATAATTGAGGAGACGTATAAAAGTGGTGAATAGCCACTCTTGACGCCTGGTTGCGCATTTATGAAGGAAAGTTGTAGCATGCGGAGAGATTGAATAAGTTAAGAAAAGAATAAGGATCGACAGCTCAGGTTTGAGTAAGAGGGTCTTAAAGCCAAGTTTGCAGTGAGAATGTTGCGGGAAAAGAAAAATGCTGAATTCAATAAGTATATAATAATAAAGAAGAAAAAAATATCTGTAAAAGAACATAAAAGTTGAGTAATTTTCTCTCAGAATAAGATATTAAGAGTATAAAGATTGTAATATGAAAGTTGAGAGAACTCGTATTAGGATATAGCTGCATTATGCATTCCAAAGTAATGAGTAAATAACGTTACAAGCGGAAGGTGGATTGCAGCTTGGGTGGAAGAAGTTTGTTAGACACTGATATATGAATTTAGCGAGAGACAATGTGGAATGCTTTAATATAACTAGTAATAGCTGCAATAAGGAAGATTGGCTGTCTCTGTATCTAATAGAAAATAAAGTTGAATAAAATGGGAATGTTGAGGGAAGGAGGAGGTGTGATAGAAAGGAGAATTATAATCGATATAGAAATAAATTGTCAATATAATAGAGCACAGAAACGATGACCCACTGAATACCAATATATATTTTTAACATGTTTGTACTAGTCTTTTCTAAGGCTTGCAATATAAGAATGCTCTATTTTGTCTCTTAAGATAAACCCCAAATTGCCAAATCGTGTATTCGTTAGTCGAATAGATTCCTATATTGCAAAGAATTTTTTTTCTCTGGTGTGATAACATGAATTACATTTATCTCACTTCACCAAGAGATATATCATATCCCTTCTCTTGAGTATGCTATATCGAAGTCAGATCTCTATAGTTATTGATTTTGTTACCACTTGCAAAGATAGCGCCTCTCAGCAATAAGAAACTATCAGTTAGAATAAACAATCGACGACCCCGTTATAATAGACTTCACAGATGACCATTATTATTTGATGATGTATAAGTTAGACATATGCTCAATACGCTAAATCGGATGTTTTACCGATGAGTTTAACTTCTTGTTAAAGTCTATATACTTTTCTCTCGGCATAGAGTTCTGCACCTCTCAAGATCATAAGATAGACTATTCCTTTGAAGAGCTGTTTGCAGAAATAAATAAACAATTCTATAACTCAAGACAAGGAAGGTTTGTAATTACTCTCTGGGTAAATGCACCCGCGTACTTTACATTTACATTATCATCTAATAAAGGCACTCATTTTGGGGTGTAATTAACTACTCTTGAAATGCTATAAATGTCTCGTAGCAGTATCAGGGGGGTCGTTTCTTTATAAATAATTGAAGTGGTAAAACAACATATAGAGATAAGAATGATGATTGGAGGAACTCTGGTGAAGTGAGAACGTAACAGTATAAGAAAAATTATTAGGACTTACCAAGAGATTTGGCAATTTGGGTTTATCTCTAAGGCAAATAGGGATTCGAGCAGAGAGCTGCAACAACTGTTTAAGGTAGTTTGGGATGTTATGAAAATTTTCGAAGAAATTTCCTCCACACTCTCCTCACATCCATTTCACTAGTCATGAAAGCACCATTCCTATTCATTATTCTATAAAGATTCCCCATGTTCTCATTCTTAACATGTCACACTTCCTTCCAGAAGAGCTTCCTATTCCCTTGTAAGTTACCATTTATCATCCTACCAAACTGTTCATTTATCTCTTTTTTTTCTTCTAGAAATGCAACTTTTAGTTTTTCGTTTTTCTTCCTTATATAATACTAGACACCTTTCTTTCGAAACTTCATCATTGGCTTTTAGCCCCTTCAACCACGCCTTTTTTTTACTTTTAACCGCATGCATCACTTCTTTATTCCACCACTCACTGTTTACATTTTAACTTCCTACATTATCACATCCACATACTTCTCTTACACTACTAACAAAGGCTTCATTCAGTTGTATCCAGATTTGCTCAATTCAACTTGCTCACAATTAGCTGATTTTGCCATGATCTGATATTTCCATTTCTAACCCCCCCCCCCACATTCCCGTTTCCACCCCTAATTGATTTAACCTTTATCACATATTCCAACATTTCCTTCTTCCTCAACAAAAAATCAATCATACTTTTCACTTCCAGACCATCTCTAGAAAAACCAACTCCAGTATACTAATGAATATTCTTGTGAAAGATGGATGTATTACTTACACACATACCTCTTTCCTCACAGAAATCAATCAACTTCCTACCATTCTCATTTTCTCCATATATATATATATATATATATATATATATATATATATATATATATATATATATATATATATATATATATATATATATATATATATATATATATATATATATATATATATATATATAGTGCTTGTGTGTGTGTGTGCAATTTTAATTAAAAGAGAAACTTATTTGTAAACTGGCGTAACAATTAATCCTTCGTAGAAAAAAAAACAGTATATGTCTAACTCTAGGGTCAGGGGGAGCTGCATCACAAGGAAGCAAAGCTTTGGACCCTAAAACGTGTCAGGGGACCTAAAAGGTAGGAAAGAAATTTTTTACTTAACGAAATTAGAAACTCAAAGTCCGCAGACTTTTCTTTCTATTTTATAAATGCATTGTGATAAAGTTTGATTCAAGTAAAAAAAGCTAATCAATGCAGTCTCTCTCTCTCTCTCTCTCTCTCTCTCTCTCTCTCTCTCTCTCTCTCTTTTCTCTCTCTCTCTCGCTCTCTCTCACTTCGATATCCATCTTTACGTACACCAACTCTAACATACTTGTGAATACTCTTGTGCTTGATGGATGTATTACTTACACACACACATCTCTCCTCACAGAAATTAATCACCTTCCTACATTCTCATTTTCTCCATCAACCCTAAAATCATCCATTATACCATCTTTTTTTCGATCACTTATCCAGCCATTTAAGTCTCCCAACACAATCAATCTGAATGCCCCAACTCACCCCATCCGAAACATCATTATATATATATATATATATATATATATATATATATATATATATATATATATATATATATATATATAGATATAGTATATATATATATATATATATATATATATATATATATATATATATATATATATATATATATATATATATATATATATATATATATATAAATATATATATATATTACTTTCCTTTATATGCTAAACTTATATTCTCATTTTTATATTTATTTAATCATTTTCATGTAACATTTTTTATTTTATTTTTTGTTTTGTTATTTTTTAATCATTGATATTTTGTTCATTTTAATTCAAGCCTTGAAAATATTTTTTTTTTTTTTACAATTAACATCACCGCTCACTGGCAGAGTCCTATTCAAGTTAGGCCTTTGAGTACTCAGCAATTATGGGATGAGAAAACCGGGTGCTTTAAAAACTACGCTTGAAGCGTTCTTTTTCTGGGAACGCGGATGGCTTAGTGGATAAAGCTCCCGGTCGTTGTTACTTAGGACGCGGATTCCAATGTTCGAATCCCGCTGATGGAGAGTAAAATCTCCTTTGACTCATTCATTTAAAATTTACGACGGAATAAGACAAAGTAAGCCTAAGTTTAGAATAGCTCAAATTCTATATTTTTATAGGCCTATATTACATATAGTACAAGTGGAGATGCAAGAAAGATGTCTCCAACTTCTGTTATGTTTGATTCTTCACTTATTTTTTTTTCTTTTAGGCGCCAAAAAATGTATAGTTATTTTCTTTAACTTTTTTTTTTTTTAATTTTTATTTAGGAAAATTACTGTTGCCTGTCATCATAATTATTAACTTTCCACATACTACTAAAGTTAAATAAATTTTTTTTCGTAACAGCACCATATTAATTTCATTGAAGAATCCTATTTTACTTCAGCAGAGGAACATTATTTCAACACTCTCTAATCACATTTGACCAAATTTGCTCTGAGTTCTCAGAACTTTCTGACCAACTTGTTCTGAGTTCTCAGAGCTTTCTGACCAACTTTGCTCTGAGTCCTCAGAACTTTCTGACCAACTTGTTATGAGTTCTCAGAACTTTCTGACCAACTTGTTCCGAGTTCTCAGAACTTTCTGACTAGGGACCGACCGGGGCGGGAATTTTGCCGGGGCCGGGGCCGGGGCCGGGGCCGGAGTTAGCTAAAATTAGAAATGTAAGTCAAAAACACTGAAAGTCATAAACTTAGGATGAAAATTAAAATAATTTCAATTAATTAATAATTTTAATTATAAAAAAGGAATACATTTAATTAATTCAATTAAATAAATATTTTCGAAAGAAATTTTTAGAAAATAATTGATTTTCTAGAAGAATAAGTTGTATTATAAATATATATATATATATATATATATATATATATATATATATATATATATATATATATATATATATATATATATATATATATATATATATATATATATATATATATATATATATATAATTGTATGTATATATATATATATATATATATATATATATATATATATATATATATATTATATATATATATATATATATATATATATATATATATATATATATATATATATATATTTTTTTATATAAATATATATATATATATATATATATATATATATATATATATATATATATATATATATATATATTAATTCAATTAAATAAATAATTTTGAAAAGAGATTTCTGAAAATATTTGATTTTCTTGAAGATATTTACTTTAAATAAATAAATACATTAATATTTTAACAATTATATTTATTTCCTTTTCCGAATTCGTTTGATATATCAAATTTCGAATATTTTTGTTAAAATCTCGGAAAAATTATAATTTGGCCTCAATTTTAATTTGAAATCATAGTAAATACCAAAAAAAATTGATTATATTTAGGTATGTTTATATTTTGCATCAATTTATAATAAGGAAGTAATGGAATTAAAATATATATTTTTTTATTTTGTTAGATTTAACCCTCTATTATTTAGTGTAAATTTACAGTTAACCCTGGTAGAAAACCCAGGTTTTGCCTGATTTTTAGCCGGGGCCGGGGCCCCGGTCGGTTCCTATTTCTGACCAAATTTGTTCTGAGTTCTCAGAACTTTCTGATCAACTTGTTCTGAGTGCTCAGAACTTTCTGATCAACTTGTTCTGAGTTCTCAGAACTTTCTAACAACTCTTTTTGAATTCTCAGAACATTCTTACCAACTTTGTTTTGAGTTCTCAGAACTTTCCGAACAACTGAACTCTGGAACTTTATCTGGAAAATCTATTAGATCAGCGCAAATTGCAACAGCTTAGTCAATCACCGCAGATTTTTTTTCTTAGATTGTTTTAAAAAAGAATTCATGCTTTCTTCTAAATGTTCAAATATTTTCCAAGTGAATACGAAATATTATATATATATATATATATATATATATATATATATATATATATATATATATATATATATATATATATATATATATATATAAAAAGAAATATAAAATAATATATATATATATATATATATATATATATATATATATATATATATATATATATATATATATATATTATATATATATATATATATATATATATATATAAATATATATATATATATATATATATATATATATATATATATATATATATATATATATTATATATAATATATATATATATATATATATATATATATATATGAGAGGTAATAGCTCAGAGGTAGAGCACTCGCCTAGCAAGCGAGAGGGCCCAGTTTCAAGGCTGGTCTAGAGGGGAATGTGAGTTATTCTCTATTAACTCTAGCTTCATTTCATTCAGACCTTAATGAGTACATTGGTACCTTGCTTTGCTGATAATTGGAAAACTTTCCGGCATCCACGATAGGCCCATAGCTTTTTATGGATTGTCGTAGACCCGTGCCACCTTAGGGCCTTTCGATTGGCCAGCCTGACAGAACGCAAGTCCTTACTGAGGGCAAACCAAGATGAAGAGAGTTATATAGTATATATATATATATATATATATATATATATATATATATATATATATATATATATATATATATATATGTATATATACATATATATATTGAACTTCTCTAGGTAATTGCTAAACAGAATCCTGACCAGGTATTGAACCCTGACCATATGCTTCGCGACTCAGTCATGGTACCGTTAAACCACGATATATATATATATATATATATATATATATATATATATATATATATATATATATATATATATATATATATATATATATATATATATATAAACTGTATATATAATTTATATTTTGTACAATTTTTTTCGCTTAATTAAAAGTTAAGAAAGTTGTTTAACTGATACTGTGTTTGGAAAAAAATTAATGTCATAAAAATAATTAAAACTGCTCAATTAATAATATATATAGCAGTATATAGCATATATATATATATATATATATATATATATATATATATATATATATATATATATATATATATATATATATATATATATATATATATATTAGCGTGGGAAAGGTTTGAACAAAGACTTGCAGTTGAATTTGTATTTAATCAAAAACACGGACCCCAATTACCTG